>SNQJ01S0202751.1:0-16734 GCA_010110895.2 Picea sitchensis | reverse complement strand
GTTAAGGTGCAGTGGAAAAACTTTGGCCCATATGAGGCTACATGGGAAATGGAGGATGCCATGAGACATGCATATCCATTTTTGTTTACTTCTGTACATACAGAACATGTTAGAAGATAGAACATCAAGGATGATTTTCCTTTAAGGGGGAGGGGATTGTAATACCCTTGTTTCCCCCAATTTGTAAATATAACTATAACTGGCCAAGAGACTATGGAAGACTAAATATGTGTGAATGTTTGATTTGATGAACCTTTGTATAAAAGGGTCAATGTATGATTTTTTTGTTATTAATAGAATTCAAATTTGAATATGTGTTGCACAACTGTTGAAAGGGGGGGAATTTTCCAAGATAGACCATGGATGTTATGAGAGACATGGTGACGGGAAACCAAGAATGCTTGATATGACGGTCACCATACTAGTACCTACTGGGTGTAATTTCTCAAGAGTCCTCTGACCCAGAAATGAATTACCAGTGACGCTGGTAGTTGGAAGGCCATCCTCAAGAGTTGATGAGGAGATGGGAATGGTTACCCATCGATAAGAATTCTAGGCCTAACCATGAATTGTGATTCAGACCCACGCAACCTTGCTAAGGAAGGAAAGGAATGAGGTAATTCGGGCAGAGACAGATTTGTGAGATAGTAGAATAGAAAAAAAAACACTCTCCCGAGAAGGGCGATGAATATACTTCACTTCTGAAGTAGAGAAAAAAGCTGAGAAGAAAGCTTGTTTTGGCTGTAAGAATCCCAAGGTAGGGTTTCACTACAAGATGATAAACGAGGTTGACGAATGACCAAGGAAGTACTCGTGCAGACCTCCTTTCTTGGAGCAGAGAAAACTAGTTGCCCAGTTATTGTGGGAGAAGGAGAGTAACCTTCGTCCCTAAATGTTGTGGAGAAAAGAGAAAGACTATCTCTCAGAGCATCATGGTCTAGCTCGGGGGTAGCCAATTGTAAATCTAGAAGGAATGGTTGTGCCCATGGTTGGGAGGAAATAGGCACCCCTTTTAGCATTTGCTTCACATTTTTTGGTTTTGATAAGTATTTTCATACTCTGTGTATTATATTGAATTTGATGGTGACATGTATGTGTTTATGATTCAGTCTTTCAGTATTTGAACAGTCATTAGGAAATCTCCATGATTTTTGTAAACTTCTATATTTCATGGCTTTCAATTTATCTTAGTTTTATTGCTAGATAGTTATGGAATGGGAATCTGCAGGAGGGTCTGGGTAGGATCGACTAAAATGTGTAAGTCCTACCAATCCCTTGAAGTTTACCTTAGCGGGAATGTCAAAGTTCAAGTTCCGGTGGGAGAAGAGTGATTTTTCCCTTAGGCTATTCACCCATTTGACCAAGGGCTCGTGCCCATGTCTTTAAACCCTTTTTCTGCTAAAGTATTAGTGCTTATCCCCTAGAATTTCCAAAGTATCCATGTGACCAAGGCCTAGTAACCTTGCGCTAGCCTGAAAGGAGCTAGCCATTTCAGCTTCGGGACTTGTGACTCCACAATCCTCGAAAGTAGTCGAAGGTTGAAGTTGTGAATCAATGAGGACCGTCAATATGGGCATCTAGTATGGATCACTCTCAATCGTTAGATCTGACATAGGAAGGGAGGCATCAAGCTCTTCAATGAAGTCTTACTTCGGGAGATTTAGAATGGTCTAGTGCCGAAACTCCCGAATTCCGGAGTCGTAGAGTTAGTCTGGACCATTGAACTGGAGGGACACATGTCCATAGATCAACAGTTATTCGGGAATCCGGGAATTCGGCAATGTAGAAATGCACGGGTTTTCCCCGAAGCTCTGTGAGCCGGATCAAGTCCTGGTCATAGATGCTAGGCACATGTGGAGACGTATCCATCATGGTCAGGAGGGAAATCTGGGAGACACGCTCACTGAATTCCTAAATGTCAAACAGCTGAAGTAACGTGGGTCGTTGATCCTCGGATCCTTCGGGATCCTTCCGAGTCGTCGATCTAAGGGACCCACCTTTGACTACTCAACTAATTGAGAATTCATTGTGGAGTGACACATGGCCCCTACTCATTCCCTATCAAGTGTCGACCGTTGAACTAGGACCATTGGATGAGGGAGTATGTGGCAATCGATCTCGTATTCTGGATATTTCGTACTCTGGAGGAAACCGTCCAAGAGTTTATGAAGTATGAACTTGCCAAAGTTGCGATTGTTGAAGTGGATCTCGACCGTTGGTAGAAAAGGACACGTGGTGCAAGATCACGTAGTTCGAAGACTTAGCTCTTCGGGGGATTTACATCGAGAGGATTCAGTAAACCCTGAAGCCCGGAGTCTCGAAGTAACTAGGACCATGGATCTACGGATCCACGTGGATAAATCTCAGTCGTGCAATGGGGGTGATGTTGCCCACTCAAGTCATCTAGGGTGACGTGCTCCCACAACCAAGGTGCCACGTGTCACCCATATTTGGATGATTTACCCATCCCTTGTGCTTACTGGAGCAGGACATGTGTCACCCCCTAAGGAGGACATGTGTCCTTGTCGTGTGTCAATTGTTGAATCGTGTCTACCTGACCAACAGGGTTGGTGACATGTCTGGGACTCCAGAAGTATGGAAAGTTTTGGGATTTCGGAAGATTTGAACATAGTATGATAAAGAATGATTCAATGAGAATCGTTGAATGTCGAACGTCGAAGGGATAGGGGGACTTTAGGGATTAGGATATAGGCATGTTCGACATCGAACGTCGAAGTCCTCTTTTTAATCATAGATCTCGGTGGAGGATGTGAATCGTTGATCCCCTTCCTTGTTCGATGATCTGAGGATTTTGGAAACACTATTGGAACTCCCGAAGTCTGGGAACTCCCAAAGTTTTGAAACCTTTGCTAACGCGAACTCTTAGCTCCTGATTTTCTGCCCAATGTCACGAGGAAGACCTTGCTAGTTGGTTCAAGCACATAGTGAGAGATGCGAGTTTTAGGGAAGTTGTTTAAGAGTGTTTCTCTTAAGTAAGGGATCGGAAATGAACCAGGGAAAAAAAATTTGATGTGCCATCCCTAGAAAGGCTATTTAGTGGTTGCGTGTGTTACACTTGTTTTCAGTCTGCATTTTATAGTTTTCAACATATTTCGTATTTAATAGAAGTCAAGTTTTATTGTATCTCTATTATTCTTCACTGTGTCACTGTGTTAACATTATAAATCTGTGTTTTCATTTCGTTCCACTTATAAATCCGAATCACCCATCTTCTTGAGGTGTTTGAAAACCTTCCCAACAGAGTGTAGATGAGTAAGTAAATAATGTTTTCTTTTGACTTTGATCATATATACAAAGAGAGATACAAGTAGGAATCAAGAGAGAATGTTTTCTTCAACTGTTTAATATTAAAGTTTAGAGGTTTCATTGATAGGTATGCAAATTATTGACCACCTCACATGACCAAGAATGGGGCCTAGAAAAGGAAGTAACTTAAAGGATTCAACACTTATCTCGTGAAAAAATAACCACCTAGCTATACATAAGCATACAATTAAGCTATATGCATTACCACCTCCAAATAGTTACAATAACTAGTTATATTCTTATCCACAAGTTTATATGTATCAATAATGCAAGTTAGTAAGGTTAGTAAAGTATAAATAATAATAATAATATAAAAATATTCACGCCCATCCAGTTTTGTGTAGGAGAAACATAGAAAGTATGTCCGTGAAGTATTACTTGAAGGTTGTAAGAGGAGACACAAAACTGGAAAACATGGCCAAATATTTGGTGCACTTTTCTTTGGTAGATTGCTAGTCACTACGCTTTTGGTCGTCCACGATAGCTACCCAGAATGCGGTTTTGTGCTCCTATATTTGCAGAGGCAATGTTATGTCATTTTGGGTTCCTTTAGGAGTTGGAGTGAGGTTCTTCTCTTGTTACTTGAAGATGACTTTATCTCTGGACCAACTCTGGCTCCATATGGATATGAAATTTCCTTACATGCACCCCATGTGGAATGTAATTCTTGAAAAGAGGACCATGTAACAAACTTAGATGAAACGATTGGGAAAATGGYATAGAATAACACTAAYCATGGCAATTGAGTCATGTTTTATTCCATTGAATTAMATTTTGTAGAAGAATTCTAAGGCTTCATGGGGTAKTTATTTTGGTAATAACCAAAAATGATTTCAGTCAATGACACAACATCTCATTTGAAAACATTTTGGGAATAACATCTTAKTCTTGAATTTGAAATCCAATRGGCTCTTCACTRTTTGRAAATGTACATGTGTCTAATACTACCTTCTAATTCTCATAGTTTGCAAGGACACCCATCATTGTTGAATYRATTTCTTCYCATGGGMAAGAGAWGTAAGGAGGTTCATGAAAATGTAATGGGTTTTGGGTGGGAAAATGAAGCGGTCGAGCAGAGMATGAATGAGTGAAATGAACCCTRGGTTTCACCTTCCAATGTTTTACTCAATATATACATAAAAAAATACTTTCCTTAGCCGTGAAACCATGTGAAGGGTAACTACAGACATGGAGCCAATGTGGAGGTAAGGGATGTAGCGTGTTTTTTATTCGAGAGAATGAAAGAAGGATCAAATGAATTGTTTTTAAACATAAAATTTCTCGACCAAGAGATTGACAAATTCTCAGTCGAGAAATTGGAGGAGAATCTAAAATCCCAACCAATAAATTGGGTAGAGAATCTAAACTCTTGACCGAGAGATGTCTTTGTGAGTTCTCAGAGTTTGAACGTGTCATCCAAAAAACAAACTTTCAGTTGAAAAAATTATGTATCCACCAAAACTCATAGCCAATATCATTAGCCCAAGGAAAAATCAGGAAAAATCTCAGATGAGATATTTATAAACTCTCAATCGAGAAACTGTAAAATTCTTGGCCGAGAAAAAACATTTTACAATCCCTCCCCACACTTCACTCCAAAAAGTGTTACCCATCTTTGTGTTTTCACCCTCAGTTTGACATGCATATTATGAATTGATCACATTATCCCATCATTAAAATCATTCATTATAAAATTAAATCAAAATTGGAAACCATTAGAAATTAATTATGAAACAAACTTATTACTCACATAGTAAGTCATCCATTATGAAAAATAATAATCATGGAAAGTTTTATGTAGATAGGATTAAGTAGTTCAAATTTGTCCTTCACTTGAAAATTCACTTGCATTAAAATTGATGTTCATTATGTTTGGTGATGTATTTTTTATATATGTGTTTCAATGAACCATAGACTTCTTTTATATCAAATCCATTGTGTATTACTCACTGTTGAAATTGATATGATGTGTTGAAGTTAAAGTTTCATATAATCATGCAATATTTTATAGGTAAAACCATAAGTATCACTTCAACAAAGTATACACAACAACTAAATGTATTACACAAATATTTTTATTTTGGGACCTATGGATTATGGACCCATCATGCTCTAGCAGTGCCAATCTATTTTTCCCATCACATATCAAATTTCAATCAAACTACAAATTTTGAAATATTGCATCACTTTATGTATGGATTTTTCAATATGCATGAAAAATATTATTTGTTCTTTCGATTGCATCACTTTCTTCCTCTTCTGTTATAATTTTAGTGAGCAACCTCTCCACTGTCCAATGGCTATGACAACCCCAATGAATCTAAATTTCCATGGAAAGGATTATGCATGCTCTCTCCTCAGAGGTCAAACTATTAATTTATTCTACATCATTTTTGTTGGTCCGGCCCTTCTCATTACTTTTCATGGACAGATTTGCAACGCACAGGCAACTGTGTGCAACCACGGCTTTAACTATACAAAAGGCAGTGAGTTTGAGAGAAATCTGAATACAGTCCTTAATAATCTCGTTCGAGACACGTCTCAAACTAGGTTTAACACTTCTGATCATGGCCAAAGTCCTAACCGAATATATGGCCTCCTACAATGCAGGGGAGACGCAACAGCCAACCAATGCTACAATTGCTCAGAAAGAGCAAACACTACCATTCGACAAAACCAAAGTTGTGGGAATGCGGTCGCGGGTAGAATTTGGATGGATATCTGTTTTCTACGTTATGAAAATTATACATTCATCGGACAATTATCCACTGATGGACTATATACTTACATTACGTCCACGGTCAGTAGCCATGATGTCTTTAACAGGGCTGTTGCAAAGCTCTTATCCAAATTGTCAGCTGAAGCAGCATCTGGATCTGGAAATGCTTCCGGAACAACTACAGATTCCTTGTCTCGAAAGATTTACGGTCTGGTATAGTGCTGGAAAGATATATCCAGCGACGACTGGACAACTTGTCACTCAAAAACAACCAATAGTATTTTGGCATCTTTCTCTGGAACGCCAGGAGGCCAGGGTTTGATGGGAAGCTGCATAGTTCGTTATGAAATATATCCTTTCTTTAATTCGTATGCTCTTCCACCATCCCCTGCAGATGCGCCACCGCCACCGCCACCGCTAGGTAATACGCCGGTGGCTGATACAGGACGGAATCAGACCACACCATCGAGAAATAGAACGCCGAACAAGAATTTTTCAAACAAAATACCCATAATTTTAGGTGTTGAGAGCTCCGAGGTGTTATGGCCTTACCACTCTTAAACCGGACGAAGGGAACTTGTTGGTTTGGTTACCAACGAGGTTGAAAGAAATATGGAGGTTTCCCTAAACCGTGACCGATGGACCTATCCCACCTTTAAACCAGGACACACTTACCAATTGCAGAGTAATGTGAGCTGCAGATCCTAGGGTATTCCGGAGCTTCCCTGGCCATTGGATCTATGCCAAGGTCAGTCCGACATTAATTACTTCAAGAGAATGGAGGTTTCATACTGCCAAATTCCCCAAATGTCAGAGTTGCGAATTAATGTGAGTCATGGATATGGAGATTCCATTGAGAACCCCTCTTAACCGACCGATCAACCAGTGGAGGGACTCATGTATAGCACTTCGACGAAGTCCTACTTTGGGAGAGTGGAGTTGTCATAACGCCAAAACCCCTGAATGTCGAAGTTGCAAAATAATGAGAACCATAGATATAGGGATGCTTCAAGATCTTCCCTAGTCGTTAGATCTATGTCAAGGTTAGTCCGATCTTGACCACTCTGAGAGAAAGGGGGTGGTAAGAAAGCAGAACACCTGAATGTCGAATTCATGAAATGATAAGATCCATAGATCTGAGGAATTTTCGGGATCTCCCAAGACTGTTAGATATAGACCATGGTAAGCCCAGCGTAGACCACTCCAAGAGCAAGGAGGAATTCACACGGTTAATCCCCCGAACATTGTAAGTTACCAAGTAACGAAGGTCATAGATCAATGGATCTACATGGATGCATATTGACTGTGAGATCTAAGGGCATTGGAAAGATATCAGTCTAGAGTGACAGGGCATGCTAACATCACCCAGGGTGACGTGGACCCATGTTTGATGTGCCACATGTCACCTTCATTCATACTTTTCACAGACCCTATGCACCCATTAGACTGTGACAAGTGTCACCCACTGATGGGGCCACATGTCATATTTTCCTTACCGCGTTTCACCCCCCCTTGGCACATATCCACTTGGCCTATTGGTGGGTGGAGTACTCGAGACCCACCTGTCCTTGCCTCTACATTTAATACGCCACCATGTGCAAGGGTGGACCCTTGGGGAGTCTGGGACTTTGGAACTCTAGAGTTTTGGGGTCTATTGTCGTAGATAAGTCGAAGGGACCAAAGGCTGGAGCCACATGGCAATATTTCGGGCTCCTTCTAGAGTTCAGGACTTCGGGACTTCGGAGGATATGCATGTAGAAAGAAAAAGGGGCATTCAACATCGAAGTGTCGAACGAATAATTCCCCTTTAGCTTATGTTTTAAATGAGGATAAGGTTTTGTCGTTGGATTGGACGGTGGATGGGCTTCCACCGTGGATGTAGGAAATTGGGGATGATACAAATGAGATGGGCCCACGTGAGCATCATGTGGCCCTTGATAATAACGCCCAAAGAGCTTCAGGAGGTCATAACTTGCAATCCAGAGCTTGGATTTGAGCCTGGTAGCAGTCATTAGAAAGCCACAGTTGAGTAGAAGAGTATGGAGACCTCTGAAAGAGGATCTGAGACAATTAAATTAAGCAAATTTTGATGCCCCATCCCTAAAAAGGGTACTTAGGGGTTGGGTGTGTTATAATTGTATATATGGATATAGTGTGGGTCTCTACTCGTCCTACCTCATGGAAAATAAAGTGATTGTTACCACCAAGATCAAGGACATGAGAAACACATTTAGCAATCCTAGGTTGGGGGATTTGTTTCTTGTTACTAGAGATGTCAACAGAGAGCCCTGGGCGAGGCCTTGCATGAGAAGAAGGGAACCCATTGATCCATGTGGATATCAGTGGCCACCCACCTCTTCCAGCTGGCTCACATACACATTTCATCTTGGCAGTTACAATTTTCATCTTGGTAGTTTTTTTCTATATTTTTGAGTCCCAAACTTCTAGGGCCTTTTTTAGGCCCCAAACGACTTTTTTGGACTTTTTGTGGGCCAGGGGTTCTTAATGGCTTACCTTGAAACCCTAAGAAATTTTTGCTTCTCAGATAGACCTTTCCGATGATATATCGAATGCCCTAAACAAATATCATATGAGAAAGTTACGACCTAGGGAAGTTGATGTACCAACTTACCCCAATGGGGCCCACATGACTTTTGGCGCTTCATCTCCTAGGGTTAGGTTTTTGGATGTGTAGGGTTTTGGAATTCATGCTTGATATAAAAAAGGCTTTTGAAGCCTCATTGTACTCATCTTCTTGTGAATGAGAGTAGTCGTCACATATTTTCTCAGAGATAAGCTGCCACCATTCTAGTAAGCTTGTTTTCAGTCTGCATTTTATAGTTTTCAACATATTTCTTATTTAGTAGAAGTCAAGTTTTATTGTATCTATGTTATTTTTCACTGTGTCTCTGCGTTAACATTATGAATCTATGGTTTCATTTCATTCCGCTCATAAATCCGGATCACCCATCTACTTGAGGTGCTTGAAAACCTTCCCAACAGAGTGTATATGAGTAAGTAAATGATGTTTTATTTTGACTTTGATAATATATACAAAGAGAGATACAATTAGGAATCAAGAGAGAATGTTTTCTTCAACTGTTTAATCTTAAAGTTTAGAGGTTTCGTCGATAGGTATCCATACCACTGACCACCTCACATGACCAAGAATGGGGACTAGAAAAGGAAGGCACTGAAAGGATTCAACACTTCTCTCATGACAAAATAACCACCTAGCTATGCATAAGCCTACAGTTAAGATATATGCATTATCACCTCCAAATAGTTACAAGAACTATTTATATTAGTATCCACAAGTTTATACGTATCAATAATGCAAGTTAGTAAGGTTAGTATAGTATAAATAATAATAATATAAAAATATTCACGCCCATCCAATTTTGTGTAGGAGAAACATAGAAAGGATGGCCATAAAGTATTACTTGAAGGTTGTAAGAAGAGACACAGAGCTGGAAAATATGGCCAAATATTTGGTGTGCTTTTATTTGGTAGATTGTTAGTCATTGCGCTTTTGGTCATCCACCATAGCTACCCAGAATGCAGTTGTGTGCATCATGGAGTCTTTGAGGAGAACGAGCTCGGCTTCATTTAGCCCCCAAAAATGGACAGTGAATTTAGAATAATTGATGGACAACCCCGAAACAGAACAGAAGAGTTGTAACAAGTCTAGGATCACTAGCCACTCCGAGAGATCTGCTTTTGTCATTAGGAGGACATCGTCAACAAACATAAGATGCACAATCTTTAAGAACTTTGAAACCTTTATACCAGAAATGTGGTGTTCATAGATGATTTTAGAGAGGAGAAGGCTAAGGCCTTCCATTATCAAGATAAAGAGGTAAGGAGAGAGTGGGCATCCCTGACGAAGCCCCCTCTCACTTTTGAAAAAACTTGTCACCTCTCCATTTATCATCACAACAAAATTAGCACTCGTGACACAGGACTGAATCCAATCAGAAAACTTGTCTCCAAACCCCACTGTGTGTAAGATTAGCCTAAAAAACTCCCAATCATTGCTGTCAAACATTTTTTTGAGATCGAGCTTCATGACCAACGCCTTTATATTTTTCTATTTGATGTTGTGGATTCTCTCGTGGGCTGCTCCAATAGCATCATGTATTCTTCTGCCCTTCAAAAATCCCAGTTGTTCTCCTGAAAGACTTCTTTCAAGAATCGGCTTGATCCAGTTAGAGATAAATTTTGAAATTACCTTATAGATGAGGTTGCATAGTGAGATCGGTCGGTAGTCATTGAAGGAGACCGAGTTGTTTTCTTTAGGAATCAAGACCAGAAAGGTGGAATTAAGGCTTCCAAAAATCTTTCCTTTGATACGAGAATCCTCCACCATCTGGAGGAGATCTGCTCCTACGAGATAAAAAAAGAAACTGAAGAACTCGGTTGTCCAGCCATCGGGCCCAGGGCTCCTCTCTTTTTTTTAAAGTGAATCAGAATCTCTTTAAGCTCCGACAGAGTGACAGGTTTGTAGAGGTTAGTAGCTTCAACTACAGAAACCAACTATGGGAAAACACTAGCAGTACTACATTTCTCATGGAGATTGTGATTGTTGTTGGCTTTGAACAGTTGTTCAAAATGCAAGACAACCTCGTCTTTGACTGCTTCCTGTCCACGAAGAAGCCCAACGCCTTCTCTTTCAATAGACCATATAAACTTTTTGTTTCTGTTGTAGCTTGCCACTTTGTGGAAAAATTTTGAATTCGAGTCTCCACTTTTTAACCATGTAGCTCTGCTATGAAGTCTCCAATAGTTTTCCTCCTCATGAAGAATGGAGGCTCTCCTACTCTCAAGCGCCTTTAGACTAGCAAATTCCTCCACGGATAAGATAGATGTAGTTGATTTATTTATGTGTTGAATAATCCCAGTCTCCAGATTATTTAACAAGGACATCTCTGTTGTGTTTTTAGCTTTAAACCAAGTTTTAGATTGAGAATTAAGTACCTTTAGTTTCCAAACGATTTGAAGCTGAGGGTTTTCTTCACACAAGAATCAAGGGTCCATCCAGACAATTTGGACTAAAGCGGAGTAGTCAGCATTCGACAGCCAGTGGTGGTTGAGCTTGAATGGAAAGGAACTGTGCAAAGGGGGAAGTTTCAGTTGAAGGAGGATGGGAGCATGATCAGAAACAAAGGGGAGTTCCACCCACGAGGTTGAAAATCCTGTAGAAGTCAAAAAACCATCAAAAACTAAAAAATGATCCAAACGTCTGGCAATTGCTTCAGATCCGAACCACCCATTTCACCAAGTAGGGACTAGATGGGTCGGCAAGACATCAATCAAGTTTTGAGAGGCAAAGAGATCTCTATAGAAAGCTTCATTTGAACCAGACAAAAAGGATCCTCCCCAGTGTTCGTCTACGGATAGAACGGTGTTTAGAACACCGCCAAGAATAAGGTTCAGAATGGAAAGTAGACCGGTGTTTGCTAGATGAGTCCAGAACTACGATCTATCTAGACAGGGGTCGTAGACATTTAGAAACGCCAACCCCTGATTGGTAGCTAAGCAACAACCTACCAACAGAATGCCTCCGCTCGTCAGAAAGGGTCTCAAATAAAAAAGACCGGGGTCCCATGCCACCAGCAGGCCACCGGAGTTACCAATGGAGTTAACAGCTGTTGTGACCCAAGATGAAAGAAATTGATGCACGAAGTCTCTAGACTTTTAATCGACCGAGAGGGTCTCTTGGAGAAAGATGATATCAGGCTTCGATTGCTCTAGCAGTCTTCAAAAGGAAGCAGCCTTGAGGGTGCCTCCAATCCCTCATATATTTAAGGAGAGCACAATCATCACTTGGATCGTGCCAAGGCCTTCATAGCTCTAAGGGCCTTTCCATATTGAGAGGGAATGACAGAAACAGTTTGCTGAGAACTCAATAGCTAATTTTTCTTTCTGGAACTTCGCATCTAGAGAGGGGAGAGTTCAGCACCAATACCTCGCGACCATGCAAAGGCTTTGACATCTTTTCCAGAGTGTTGAGAAGAAGAAGTGTCAGCCTCCGAAGAGGGAATGATGAGCTCCTTACCTCGATAGATAGGTAACTGAGAAGTGTTGTCCAGGAGAAAAGGAAGAGAGGAAGAGGGGTTCAGCGTAGCCAAGAGGTTTTCTTCATCTTTCTCAGGCTGTCTATATCCTGGGAGAACAGTTGGGGATCCTTCTGTTTCACAAGAGTAGGAAGGAAGACTGGACAGCTTGGCCAGATGAGATGGAGGAAGGGGGAGAGAAAGGGGGGAAGAGGCAGGGAGAACTGAAGGATCAACACTAGTCGAAAGACAGTCGACTACAGAGGGAGAAAAAGAAGAGGGTGGTTGTGGCATCTCAACTTCTGGAAGGGGAATCTTAGTACAGAAGGAAGAAGAGAGCCAATGGGAGCTATTGATGGGTTCCTTCTCTATAGCGGAAAGAGATTTAAAAAGAAGAGGGCAAAGCTGATTCAACTTAGACGTCAGAGTTTCTGCTTGTCCAGGTAAGGGAGAGGAGGGAGGTTCAGGGGGAGTATTCAAGAAAGCAAGGGATGGATCTTCATCCATATAGTCGGTAGGGTTTAGGTGCAAGTCGGCATCATCAGAAGGGTCTATCAAAGACTTACCAGGGCATGATCAATGAAGATGGCCAGTTTCACGGCATCGGTTGCAGCGGAAAGGGAGTCCAAGATAGTCCAGGGTCTATAATAATTTCCGTCCTCTCCATTCAATCTCAAGAGTTTCCGGCAAACCAGTAGTTATGTCCATCTTGACCAGAACTCTGTCCATTTTCCTCAAAGGACCAGTGAGTGATTGTGCATCAAAAGCGATGAACTTGCCCAGGGAGTCGCCTATAGCTCTAATGGCTCCTTCATTATAGAGATGAAGTGGAAGACCCGGGAGAAGCACCCAAAGATGTTTGAGCTGAAAGAATTCAGTGTTGGGGTTGAAAGCCATTCGCCAGCACTTGAGCATGAGGCTGCTTCCACCGAAGACCCACAATGTATTTAGTAACAGTGATGCATCCTCAGTAGACTTACAGTAGAAGCAAAGCCATCATTTTTTGAGATAAAGGACCTCCGGGGAATAGCCTAAGAGAGGAAACCAATGAATCTTAATCCAGTCCTCCAAAGGTTGAGTGCTTAAACTTTTGTAGGAGATACAACCCACCAGAGCACAAATGGACATTTTGCAAAGGTCTTCTAAGCCCACTCCATTGCCCAACACCATACGCTTTGTTCTTCTGTTTGATTTCCACTCCTTGCGACCGTAGGAGGCATCTCGGTGAGAGGAAGAAGGGGCTCTTTGAACGTCCGAAAAGGTAGGGCGGCTAGCGCAATTATGAGGTAAAGAAGTGTTGTAAGTAGGGAGGGGCCTGTCAGGGACAGGAGGAGCAGTTTCCTGAGCAATGGCTTATGTCAGTGGAGGAGAGAGTAGTCCAACAAGGAAATTAGCGGGAACGGAAAAGATGTTTGAAATGGAGGGCTTGGAGGGAAATTTCAGCAGCTTATTTTCGAGGGAGTCCACTTTTTCAAAGAGACCCACCTGTTTCCAGATAATTTTGTCAGAAGGGTGCATGAGATTGTTTGACAATGAGTCCATTATAGATAATGGTTGAGAGACCACTGCAGGCCCACTAGTAATAATCAAAGCAACGAAAAAGGAGAGTGCGGGCCAGTGGGAGGAACGAAAAGGAGGACGACAAGTTGTTGTGTAACAGTTGTTGGTTAGGAAAGACAGAGCCTATCAAAGATAAAAAAACAAACCCTGTATGCCGATTTCTGGACAAGAAGACAAAAACCGAGACAGAATAGGACAATCCCAACGCACTAAAACCCGGAACAGACTAGAGTTGTGGAGTGTAAAGAGTCACTGAAATGCTATTTAGAAAATCAAAAGTTTTGCACCCAAGAGATGGTCTCCAAGGAGAGAGTAAAGGGTCCCAGAAAGTCAGGAGAACACTGTGAGGTGGGTTCCTGGTTCGCCTCCAGGGTCGCCTCCAAGTTCGCTCTCCATCGCTCCAAAAATTGGTGCCGACCAGGGGTCACCATAAACCAGCCGCTGAGCTCCTTGACAACGAAGAAAAGCACATGGTCTTCATGGTCGTGACTTCAATTATTTATACCTTGACTCCAAGTCAAGTGTCTTATGCGGAATTCTTTCATTAAATTGCG
Organism: Picea sitchensis; assembly: GCA_010110895.2. Lineage (NCBI taxonomy): Eukaryota > Viridiplantae > Streptophyta > Pinopsida > Pinales > Pinaceae > Picea > Picea sitchensis. The sequence goes on along the minus strand of SNQJ01S0202751.1, from coordinate 2,518 downwards.
GTGACATTTTAAAACGTAGGAGAGGGACATTAACTATGAGCGGGACAATTTAATTATTTATACCTTGACTCCAAGTCAAGTGTCTTATGCGGAATTCTCTCATTAAATTGCAGTGACATTTTAAAACGTAGGAGAGGGTCAATTTAATTATTTATACCTTGAGTTCAAGTCAAGTGTCTTATGCGGAATTCTTTCATTAAATTGCAGTGACATTTTAAAACGTAGGAGAGGGACATTAATTATGAGAGGGACAATTTAATTATTTATAACAAAGAATAAGCCATGCATTGGCTGGTCCTTATGCGACATACAAGTTTATTTATGGTAAATATAAAAGTTTATAGATGGTTAAGTGTTAATTGATCTTATGTTGATTTACGTAGATAAGTGTTAATTGGTCTTATGTTGATTTATGTAGATATATATTTTTGGGTAAAGTTATCAAAAGAACAAATAAGTGAAGTTATGTGTATGACATTTTAATAAATCTATGATGGATAAATAATCTAAGATAAGTAACATTATGATATGATCTTTTAATAAGCCTATTATGGATAAATAATTTAATATTAAGAAAGAAGATATAGAGATAAAAGAAATCCACTAATCAATGTCACTTGTTAAATATGAAACTTCTAAATATCATTACCATTGTGAATTAAAGATTGGTTTTGTGAATTTTTGGCTATCCTCAAATGCAACAAGATCATCTTTTAAAAGTTATTTCCTTTCATTACCATTGTGAATTAAAGATTGGATTTGTGAATCTTTATCTATCATCAAATGCAATAAGATCATCTTTTAAAAGTTATTTCCTTTCAATTATTGAAGGAATATGCATTTAGATTGATGTTAAAACAAAGATGAAAAAAAAAAGTAAATGCTAATAATCAATTAAATATTGTATATTATTACTATATAAATATATAAATTAAATTTTTTTTTGTCTATGTTCTGGATAGACCTTCTAATCATACTGCATACATTCTCTTCTAGATACATTAAAATTGAAGTATGGAACATGTTTGCATCATTGTCAAATTCAAGTTGATACAACCAAAAGCTCCAAGTAAAAATGTGTTTTTTCTTACAGAAATTGTTGGAGTGGATCTAAAAAATGAAAATTATTTCAAAGCAATATACTACTATAATAAGTAAATTTATTCATTGAACATTTATGTTAGAACAATATTCTAGCATAATTAGTAAATCAATTAATTGAAATTTTGATTAAAGATATTTTCTCTAATATTGTTTTCTTTACCATTGTTTTCCATCGATGTGTAGAATTCGAAAGCAAATAGGCTACAACCATAATAAGATCTTGTAGTTCTCATGCTACGTGGAGCCTTGTGTAGAAGGACATGTGTGCAAGCATATAAATAAGTAAGTAGAAGGAAGGAAGGAGGGATCGTCATGACCCATAATTTCCTAGATAGTCAAAGAAAGAAGAACATCTTGTAGATGTTGGTATGTAGATAATAACCTCTGTGTAACAAGGAAATCATATCAATTATAGTAAAGAGGAAAACAACGTAGTAAATAAAATAACTAAATTCTTATTATTCAAGCTACTTCAGTGTGTCAAGGTTCCTTGCATCAACAATCATAACATCTTCTTGTTTCATTGTATATCATTCACTCTAGCACCAGTCATTGTCCTATGCAACCAAGCTATGCATGGCATCTCTCAATGCCTCACTTTAGTCCCACACAAAAACCAACCAACCTTTCCAGTGGCATAATCTGGTCTCAATTTAAACATAGTTGAGTTAAATCATTCAATAATCTCATCTTGACACTCCATGCATGCATAGCACTTGCAACACAAATATACTATAGGGTGGTTTCTTTAATATTTATATAGCATAAGTGCATTATGTTGGATAACTTATGCTTTTAGGTGGATATATTCATTTTTTTAGTAAACATCATGCCCTATTGACTATGAAAAATAGTGATTGATTGAGAGTTTGACTTATTTGCAAACAAAATCGACCAACCTTCCAACACATCTTGAATGCTTTGTGAATGATAGATGATGGATGGAGTGACAGGTCCATTAAGCATTGTCCCTCAAAGGGATATCCCTCAAATATTCATTAACGTTCTCATGTCTTGTATCTCCAACATGGATTTCTATGCTTGGGACTGTTTTTAATGTCATTATAGATGCATGATAATAGTTGTTTCTCTTTAATGTTTCTTAGGATTATTTTGTTTTGAATGGTTGTTCTGTCTACTAGGACTTGCATGGGAGACGCAACAAAATGGAGAATTTTTGCATGCCTCTTCTTGTGGATTGTAATCCCTTGTAATTATTTTTTCCTGAGGTTATTATTATTGTGAAACCATGTAAATTTCCCATGGAATTAGCTACTTATTGCTATTATCATTGAGTCATTTTGCTAGTATTATGCTAATTTAGCTTATATGTATCCCTCCCTATCTATGTTATTAGTGGTGGTGTTATGAAGATCCTTATGAGTTATAATGAATGTAACTCATGCACAATTCT
>SNQJ01S0202750.1:0-10842 GCA_010110895.2 Picea sitchensis | reverse complement strand
AGAGTTCCTTTTAGGTATCAAAGTAATTTCTTCGTAACTTTCCAATGATTCTCATGTGGCCTAGCCATGAATTGGCTAAGTGTACTCATTGAATCTACAATGCCCGGTCTTGTTGTGGGTAAGTAGTTCAAACTTCCCACCAATTGTCTATACAGAGTGTCGTCAACTTCTTTTGTACCTTATCATATATGTAAAGTTTGACATTATGTTCCAATGGAGTAGAAATTGGTTTACATTCATACATGTTGAATTTTTAATAATGTCATGTCCATACTTTCTTTGAGTTATCAAAGTATTTCTATTCTCCCTCCATATTTCAATGCCAAAACAATAATGCATTTGACCAAGAATTGTCATATCAAATTCTTGAGATAGATGAAGTTCGACTTCTTCCATCAAACCTATATCACTACTAGTTATGATCATGTCATCTACATACAAGGAAATCAATCCAATATTCCCTTGGTCATATTTATTGATGTACAAATTTGGATCAATTTGACTTTTAACAAATCCACGTTGAAGGAAGAACCCATCGATTTTGACATACCATGATCTTGGAGCCTATTTAAGACCATATAATTCTTTCTTTTAATTCACCATTCGAAAGATATGATTTAACATCCAATTGGTATATGTCCCAATCATGCTTTGTTGCAAGTGTAATTAACAACTTAATGGTATTCATTTCGGCGACATGTGCAAAGGTTTCTTCATAATCTATGCCTTCCTTTTGTAAGCAACCTTTTGTGACTAACCTTGCTTTGAATTTGTTTCTACTACCATCGAAATTAAATATTGACATGAATAACCATTTAGAGTCTATATGAACATTATCTTATAGAAACTCAGTAAGTTCTCACATATCATTTTTCACAATGGAATCATATTCTTCATGCATTGAATTCATCCATTCTTTATCATTTTATACTTCTTCAAAATTTAAAGGTTCAACAATATGGGACATTAATCCATAGTTCTTATTGTTAAAAAAATAGGTGTGCTCGTTTCACCATAAACAATATAGCAATATTGACACCCAACCACAGGCACAAAGGCCACCCCAAGCACCTTAACCTTGATAGATAGAATAATTTTGAAAGCAATCCAATAATCAACCAAGGTAGCGCACCTTTCTCCAAGGCTAGCGCACCAAGCAAGAATAACCAAATACCAAGCAGAAATTCCAAACCATAACCAAGAGAAAGTCCAAGCCAAAACCGAAATGCCAATTGCATCAGCTGCAACTGCAACTACAGTTCCTCTCCAATCTTGTGCACCATTGGTATTATGCAATTGTGAGAGTGTGAATGAAAAATGAGCTCTAGCACCCTCTATTTATACTACTCTATCTCACTTGACTGGGCTGAATTCTCTTTCTGGAGGCTAATAACTAAATATTAAATATTCTCTTGAGCCGACTTGTCTCCTAGAGTTATTATCCAACGTTTTAGGGTTTCTCTTGCTTCCCAGAATATTTTGGTCTTATCAAATGTTACACATGGAGGTTAATACCTCTCGCAGCTACCATAATATCAACACTCCCTCCTAGCTAGGGAGGTATTAAAGGAAATGGTCTTGAGCACAAACATACCATTCAACTGGTAGCATCATCATAGCCACACAAGCTATCTCATGATAAAATCATGAGCACCATCATTACTATCAATATCATTTGATAGCATAAAATGCATCATCTCTCGAAGCCATACCCCATCTGGGTAATCGGGAATGATGTTGAATAAGTCACTCACTCCACAGAGTGATACAAGAACCATTCTTCTAATTCGGACATATGTCTTAGAAGAATAATTGTTCCAATAGATGTTGGAAGCCACGCCATGGGCTACAAGGACTATACTTCTAATCTATACATACGTCCTAGAAGAATGATTGTCCTAGACCATTTTCCACAGAGAGAATGTATGTCCATCAACATACTGACTATCCATCTAGCTGGTAATCATCTCTACCACTAGTGATAGTCTCTATGGAAATCAGAACAATTCCATTCAATAGAACATGACAACTATGTCTATCCATAGTAGTACACAACTATTATCGAGTGGTACACAACCACACCTAGTAGCACATGGCTACTAACCAGTGACACATAGTCACAACCAATGGAACACATCCACCATAGTGGCAAACAACTAATGTCCAGAGACATACATTCTCCAAAGAAATCATATCATATGATATCAACCTGCATAACAATATCATGATACAAACTGAGTCATCTGGGCCATTCTTCCACTCACATCTGTGAGATATGGAAGAGCATCTACCCTCAGAAAGTAAAACATCAACCATGGGATATCTAGACTATTCTTCTCAAGCATATAAGAATAATTGTCCCTGATTTCTGAGCCTGGACCATTCACCTAAATGGGCCATTCCTCCGACACTAATCATAGTGCAACCTTGAGAGAATGATTATTCCCTAGGGAATGCATGTCCCTGATTGTTGAACCTAGACCATTCACCTAATTGGGCCATTCCTCCTACACTAATCACAGTGCAACCTAGAGAAAATGATTCTTCCCTAAGGAATGATTGTCCGGACCATTTCCTATGGAAATGACTGTCCTGCACCAACCTCTGAAACGAACCATTCTTCGAAACTTATCATAACTGTGAACTTCGAAAGAATGACTGCCCAATGAGGCAGACCATTCTACTTGACTACTACTCAGAGTGACTGTCAAGAAGAATGAACTTCCTAGAACATTCCCCCACACTGGCCACAAGGGTAATCATTGTCTACAGTACATCAACAATCTATCGGATCATTTTCATTACGAAAATGATTGTTCGATCTGAACCATTTTTCGAATTGGAAAATGCATGTCCATGATAAATCTCGAACCACTTTCCGAACTAGAAAGGAACTGCCCATCCTGACCCATTTTTCGAACTGAAAAATGACTGTTCATAAATCAATAACATATCAGTGCTCCCTCCCAACCTGGGAGTAATCACTTCCTTTTCCAATAAGGAAGTTGTCTCCACGAGCCTTGGCTTGTCTCTTAAGTACGCAAAATTTTCATCTTGGACAGAGGTTTTACCAAAATACTTGCTATATGCTCATCTGTGGAGATATACTAGAGAACCACTTCTCTCTTCTGGAATTATCATGAAGAATATAATGCTTGATCTCAATGTACTTCAACCTGTCATGGAACATCATTTTTTATGAAAGCTTCACATAGCTCTGATCATTACAATATATCATGGTCGAATTCAACACATGATCAGACGGTCCAGAAACCAAATTATGGAGCCACATTGCTTATGTACAAGCATCACAAGCTGAAATATACTCTGCTTTTGTAGTGCTGAGTGAAACAGACTTATGTTTCCTGATAGCCCATGACATCATGGAAAATCTCAAACTGAAACATATCCAAGTAGCACTTCTCCTATTATCTGCACTCCCTGTCCCATCTGAATCGATAAATTCATGCAGTTGTATGTCATTATTTAAACGTCCCACAAGGAAAATATCTGACTGAATATTCTCCAAATACATTAACGAGCCAATCCATTGTTGATACAGAGACGGGTCTACTAGAATAAAGTCTCTCAACTTCTTCAAATCTGTCATCATGGGAGTTTTCCATGGATTAGAAATCCATCATCCCGGACTTCTGAGTAACCATTCTGATACACTTTCTCTATCATAGAAAGTTTTCACCATGCTTCTGTTGTATATGAGATACTCTGCATCAAGTTGCTTGAATCCATACAAGGTATTCTTATATCTACATACATGGGTCTCTTTATGGTATAAGCTTCTTTCCCAATTTGTTTTATTTGGGAAGAACAGTCATTTACATATAAATTTCAATCCATGGATACTACAAGAGGTATATATGGTTTACTAAAACAAGTTGTCATCATAGTATTCTCCCTCCTTTTGGAAGGAACTCTAGTTTTGAATCTTGCAAAGATTCCATTCATAAGTCTTTTTCACATTTTCTTACATACATTATTCTTCATCACAACTTCCATTTATTCTTCTTGATTGCTTCTAGTGGGTTCAAACCAAGCTAGTAGTCTTATAATTCTTGGTATAATAACTGGTTCTAACTTTTCTTTATTTCTTGGAATCTTCATGTTCTTCCTCGTGTTCCTCTTTAGATTTTGGGTCCATGGAGTCTTCTATAGATTCCATGCCCTTCCTTCCTGAAGATTCCAACTTCTTCCTTTCATCATAGGAACATGGACGTAGATGGACAACCAAGGATACCTAAGACTTATTTTCAAAGAAAACTTCTTCTAGAGTCAAATTGAACTCGTGTTGCTTATCATGGCTACTACTTCCAATGGGGAACATGGACAAATACTTTATAATATTCACAGATTATTTAATGGATCATATCATTTAGGATTATCTGCTTCCTAATCCCGGATTCATGCCTGAATGCATGCTCTTCTTTTGGAATTCTGCAATCAGCTCCCTCCATCCAAGAGAGTCCATGATTTCGTCTGCATCCTTATTTCTTTATGCAAAGTGTCACAAGTTTTATTCTAGTTTCTTCTTGATTACTGACTTCTTTCTGGTATGACTCCTTCTGGATCTCTTCAAGTTTGATTCTGATTGTGGCCCATCTGGAAGTTGTTACTTATATAATGGCTTCCACATGAATTGTCACCAAAGTTTGTCAACGTCTTTCATCTTTTTCATGTGCATTGTAGTCATCGTAATAACAATCCTTACTTTGTTATTCTTCCATAGGTATTGTTTCACTGGCCATATTTTCTTCTAAGAAATAGATATGCATGATATCTACATGAACTATGTAAACATGGTATGTACAAGAACTATGTTATAGAAGAATATGGTTACCTTGACTAGAAGAAGCAGTATGTTTTATCCTGCTTGGCTTTCTTTGAGGGTTCCCTTTCTTCGGAAACTGTTGCTTTGTCGGTTTCCTTCCTTTTATTTAACTCATGACAATGGTTCTTGTAGTGACCATATTTTCGATAGTTGAAGCATTGTATTTTTGACATATCCTTTTCTTGATCTAGTTTCTTCCTTAAGCCAAAACTTCCTCTTATTCCTGAAATTCTTCAATTTTGTTGTGAAGGCTTGATCATCATATTTCTTTTGGGATTCATCTTTTGCGCCAATCCTTGATTCTTATTGTGCACAAGAAGTCCAAAGTTCTTAAAATGTGGGATACTCCTTTCTTGTGTTCATGCTTGCAGCTAATGCATCCCATGTCTTGGGAAGGCCATTGAGTACTATATTTACTAGTTCTTTTTCTAAAATGATTTCTTCAATAGCTTGTAGTTGATCTCTTAACTGAGATATTATTACAAAGTATGATGTTATGTTTTCATCATCATTCGTTTTCATTTCACGGAGCTCATTCTTCAGACTCATCACTTGTCCAATGTTTCTGACTGAGAATAGGTTAGTTAGGGCATCGTACATCTTCTTAGATGAGTCAATATGAGAGATGTAGGGTATCAAGTGGTCTTTTACAAAGTCCAATATGATTCTCATATAATTGATGTCATTGTCCTTGAAATTCTCCATAACTGCAACGTTCTAAGGCTCCTTCTCTTTTCCTGCTTCAAATTGTGGTTCCATGATCTTGCCTTTCACGATATCTAATACTTTATTCTTGGCAATGATGAGGTCAATCCTTGTATTCCATGCTCTGAAGTTAGAAGCCCCTTCTAACTTGTTTTATGACTTCATAAAGTAATTCAAGGCTGCTTTGACTTGGTCAACCTTTGACTTTGACCAAAAACTCAAGCTTGATGTCTTGTATTGCTAAGAGTACCAGGAGGTGTGCTAGGCTAGGGCACACTAGGCTATCCAGGAATTAGGTCAAGCTCTTCACTTAAGGTTCCTTAACAAGCGAGTTAGGGTTTCGTTGCTCCAACAAAACTTTGACTGCAACTATAACTGATAAAATCCTCCCAATCTATCTTCTAGTGGTTAGACTATCCAAAGATAGTGTGGGCCCATAAACTGTTAGAAAAATAGGTGTGCTCGTTTCACCATAGACAATATAGCAATATTGTCACCCAACCATAGGCACAAAGGTCACCCCCGAGAACCTTAACCTTGATAGACAGAGTAATTCTGGAAGCAATCCAATAGCCAACCAAGGTAGTGCACCTTTCTCCAAGGCTAGCGCACCAAGCAAGAATAACTAAAGACCAAGCAGAAATTCCAAACCATAACCAAGAGAAAGTCCAAGCCAAAACCGAAATGTCAGTTGCAGCAGTTGCAACTGCAGCTACAGTTCCTCTCCAAACTTGCACACCACTGGTCTTATGCAGTTGTGAGAGTGTGAATGACAAATGAGCTCTAACGCCCTCTATTTATACTACTCTATCTCACTTGAATGGGTTGGCTTCTCTTTCTAGAGGCTAATAGCTCAATATTAAATATTCTCTTGAGCCGACTTGTCTTCTAGAATTATTATCCAACATTTTAGGGTTTCTCTTGCTTCCCATAATATTCTAGTCTTATCAAAGGTTACACGTGGAGGTTAATACCTCCCGCAGCTACCATAATATCAACACTTATACCTTATTAGAGTCTTAATGCTCCTTGTTTATCTTCTTGGTGTCATGTTGCTTAATGGAGTTGCTTCTTTACTTGGTTTCTTTTTTTTGGTTTAATCATCAACAATTTGATCAATTTCATCTACCTCTTCTTGCATCATCTCTTCAATTCCTTCCTTGAATATGCTCCTTGATTTTTGTACATCCTCCTTATGATAATCATTTGCATACTCATGAAAATTCACACACTTGCTTGCAAACACTTGATGAGTAATTGGATCATACATCTTATAGGATTTATGATTAGAGCAATAACCAACGAGAAGACATTTCACATATTTTGCATCAAGTTTCCACGTAATTTCTTTTGGAATATGAGAAAAAGTTTTACATCCAAATATTCTCAAATGATTCAGAATTAGATTATAACCAGAAAAATATTCATAAGGAGTTTTGAATTTCAGGAACTTAGTTGGACTCATATTTTGTAAGTACACAACTATAGTTATAGTTTTAGTCCACAAATTGTTGAGGATATTTTTATTCTTCAGCGTACTTCCAACACATTCAACTAATGTTCCATTCTTAATCTCAGCTACCCCATGTTGTTGAGGACTATATTGAATTATGTGTGTTCTGATATAGCATTTTATTTACAATATTTTACAAATTCATTTGAATTGTACTCACCCCTTGCATATGATTGCAGGATATTGAGATGATTTCTTGTTTGTCTTTTAATCATGGACATAAATTATTTGAATTATTCAAATATAGCACTTGTATTTCTAATGAATTACACCCATGTATAATGAGAATTATCATCAACAAATATCAAGAAATAAGATGCTCCACCAAGTGACCTAGTTTGACAGTGCTCAAGAAGTTCTCGATTTCTTCTATCTATTATTATTGGAAATTCATTTCTATGTTATTTTCCTAGTGCACACCCTTGGCATTCAATATATTCATTCTTGAAAACAGGAATACCCTTCATTGTATCATTTATTTGCAACAAAGAAAGATCTCTAAAATTTAAATGACCACTTCTCAAGTGCCAAATATCCTTTATGGATACACTAGAAGATGCCATTGCTTAATAGTTTACAATAGTTTCTTCAATATTGTAAAGGCCTCCCATTTTGACGACTTCTACAATCACCTTGTCGTTATCAAGTGTGTTCTTCACAAAGCAACTTTCCTTACAAATTAACCTTTATTCCTTGATCTGCAATTGTTGAAACGGAGATTATTTTTTTCCCAATTCCATGTACATACATCACATTTTCAATTTGCTTTGCACATCCATTGGGTAATTGCACACATACATTACCACATCCTTTTATTTCATGAGATCTATCATCTCCTAATAATTTTTTTCACTATTAGTTCTCTCATGAAGATCATAAAACCAATCTTTGTTACACACCATATGAAGTGAATCCCACAAATCAATAAATCAAGTGTCACAATAGTATGTTTCTACAGATAAAGCTGCATTTCAAATGAATAGCTCCAAATCATTGTTTACCTCGCCTTCTTTATTAATGAAATTTTCTTCTTGTCTTATATACTTAGATTCATTAAAATTTCTTACCCTATAGTATTTTGCATAAGATTCAGTCTTACCACAATAAAAACAATTACCTTCCTTTTGTACATAGTTGTTTGGTATTTTTAATGATGTTCGTCCTTGATGAGACTATGAATCTAGTATGCCTCCTTTGTTTTTCTTCCATGGCTTTCCCTTGAAAGTTTGCTTACCTTTGGCCATTAATGCAAAATCTGTGGGATCCTATATGTTTTCAACATTTTTCCTCATCTTTTCTTCTCACATGAGAATACATGTCAAGTCATCAAAAGATGGTACCTTTTCCTTAGTTGCAAGACTAGTGATATTTAAATTTAGTATTATGACAACATCCCATTTAATGTAATGACAAGAAAATAATTTATCTAATACTTTTTCTCCTATGTCACAAAGTTTGTCTCTCAACTCCTTCACTCTAGATAAGTAAGCACTAACAATTTCATTTTCTTCCATCTTAATTGAAAGAAGCTTACATTTAAGAAACAAAATTCTATTTGCATTTTCCATTTCATACAAGTTATTCAACACACTCCAAGTTTTGGCAAATCTCTAGAATCTCTAATGTGAGGATCGATGTTATCTTTCATAGATATTAGTAAAATAAATTTAGCCTTAGTTTCTCTTTTGTCCCAATCTATGATTGTAGCTTGAGGATTAGCTAGTTTGACTTCATTACCAATTACAGTCAACCAAAGATTGTAACTTTCCATTAACATTTGAATCTTAAATTTCCAATTCACATGATTTAACCCATCTAATTTACTAGCTTCATTGAGATGAGTCTATAAAATTCGACATGGCTAATAAACAAGAAGGCAACTGAAGGACCAATAACACAACAATTTGCTAAAAACAAAGCTACTTGGATTACCTCTTCTTCAGGAAACTATTTCGTATTTGAAGAACTCTTAGTTCATGGGATTCACACTTGCAGACACAACTATGAATTGTTTATAAGAAACGATGGTGCTTGAAATATTATGCTTGCAACTTCTATCCCTCTATCACACATCTTCTCCAACAATTAGAAATGTTGGCTCCTTTCTACATAGCATGTGACCCTCTCTCAAACAGTGGCTCAATTGCTAAAGGAGACAAAGAGATTGTTGGAGTGCCTTCAATCCACATAAGATGCTAGAGAAAATTCTTCACAGCATAAACAATTTCTCTCTTCATACAGTAGCAATGTAGTAATACCTCTCACCTACACAACACCTCTCTCTTCAATCTAGCACCGCACACTTTGATTCCTAGATGTTTTATGGTGGCTCTATCACTCATACTCATGTTCTCCAACAAATCTGCTAAAGCACCTTACCTTGAGCTCTAATACCAAAAAAAAAAACAAAAAAAGACTTCTTCAGGGACAATTTTGAACACTCAAACCATAATTTGATATATTGCATTAGCATACAATAGTTATTTATTACATATGTGAATGGATTCATACCATTAACCTTGATAATAGATCAAGGGATCACATTTAAATTTATCTTCATCCACCTAGCAACCTTATCCTTATAGATATAGACATGTTGTATACATATCTATTTCTCAATTATCTCTAACGCAAACACGCACACAAACCTCTCTCTCCTGTGAGTTATTAATATGTATACACATACATATATATACATATGAGTAGTTATAATAATTAAATTAAGGATGATATTTGTAATGAAAAAACAAAGGGTTGCTACCTTTCATGGTCTTACTCCTCACTAACCATTTAAGATTTGAAAAATTATGCTCTAGGCATGAGAACCAGAGGATCTTTGCTTGAGGGGAAAAGAGAGGATCACGATTTTGGCACACCTTCTTTAATATGTGAGGTTACCATGTATGTATGAATAAATGAGGATCAAATAGGCTTAGAGTAACTACAAAGAGTAGGGCCCATGAGATCACCTCCTCATATGATTTGCATTAGCGAATATATGTAATATATGGTTAAATCTAGTACTTTAAATGTTTAAGCTAGAAAGTACACTTTGGAATAAAATCAAAGTAATATGATATTAGTCAATCTTAGTAACTTAAGTATTTAATAATCGTGGAATTTGAACAATCATTTATTCTATGTACTCACATAAAATAATTGTTTTGATGAATTGAAATATCATTTGAATCTTTCTCTATCCCTATTATTGGTGCAAACTTTATGTATCATTGTAATGAATTTACTACAATGTTTTCAAGCCATAACAAAATATGGCATACATTCGAGAGTTAATTCATCATGGGCATACCAACAAGGAATTGCGGCCATGGAATTGATTGGCACATGAAGAGATGGGCAGGTATCATGTCACCTATTAGGTAGAGCATGAGATGAGGAGAAACAAAGGATGTGTAGCCTTTCTTGTAAGGCATGTGAAATAGAGGTATGACCAAATTTGGGTGCAGGAGGCACGTAGACCAAGGTATAGGCTTGTAATAGTGTGCAATCAAGCATGTAAGAGTAGGCATGCCAGGGAAAGGTTTGTGAACATGTGTGTACCCCGAGACAAAAACAGAGGTACAAGCCTATAATTGTGCACAAAATAGAGGTGCAGCAGAAAATTAAAATTGTTGTTAGCAAAAAACTAAAGATATTGTTGGAATAAAGTTTAAAGAATTTTTGCCAAAGAATTCAAAGTATTGTATACATAGAATTTACGACACAAAATTCAAAGTGTAATTTCCACAAAAATCTAGGTGTCGTTAGCACAAAATTC
>SNQJ01S0202748.1:16744-28430 GCA_010110895.2 Picea sitchensis | reverse complement strand
AAAGAGAGACTACATCAAAACTTACAAGGGTGTCTTGAGGCCCTACCTTTTCATTTTTGATGATATTGATAAAGTCATTGGAGTCTTTGATGAAAGAGTCGGTGTGGCCTACTAGGGGGCTAAGGATCTTAGCTACGTGTTTCGCCAGCTGATAGGTTGGTGAACCTATGGTATTCACTATGGGTCTAAGAGGGACGTCTTCTTTGTGAATTTTCGGCAAACCGTATATCCTAGGGGTGATCTCATTGTTGGGGGTTAGGCGTTTTTTAGTTCTCTCGTCTAGGTTAGAGCTGTTGATGGCTATCTTAACTTGCCTTATAATTTTCTTGATGGGGTTGGAATCTAGTTTCTTATAGCTGCCACTCTTGGTTAGGTGTTCTATCATTTTCTTGTTGTAGTCATCCATATTCATAAGAACTGTAGCGCCTCCCTTATCTGCCTTGAGAATAGCCAATTTATCATCATTTCTTAGGTTCTTTAGGGCTGTACGTTCTTCATTATTTATATTACTTTTAGGAGGTTTGGCTTTGCGTAGGATGACTGCGCAGTCTTGTCTAATCAATTCTTTGTCTTCGTCATTGAGGTTCTGTATGCCGTCCTCAATATACTACTATTTCTGCTCATATACTACTGTAGAATGCTAGTACTTTACTGCATTAGAGTGATAGTGATATTGGAGGTTGAAATCAAGATTTAACTAAATGTTTTGAGCTCAGATTTCTACAAACCACACTCTCAGAATATAAAATTGAAGTAGAGTATGTGTTGTCTATAAGTTATATGTAACTTTTGTCTCAAATCTATTTATCGAGCACACTCATTTTTTTGCCAAAAATTCCAACTGTTGCTGGTATAGTAGGCATACAACATGAGTTATGTTGTTGCTGGTATAGTAGCATACAACATGAGTTATGTTTTGATTGCTAACAGAATGACACATCAAATTGCTAGATGTAATTAGTGGGATCTGTGTAATCTTCTGTGCAGATTTAGACTAATCAACAGATCAAGGAGGCAACTATTCTGAGAATATGATTACATGCATAATGATCAGAAGTGCAATGTATCAAGGAGTAAGTGCTTGGTTAAAATAAAGAACTAAAATAAAAACATATAAACATCTTGAACACAATCAAAAGTTAAATGACATACTATTGAAAGACAAATGCAAGACAAAAATATTTGATATGGAGAAGGTAATTACTCGAAAGGGAACAGTTACTTAAGGCTCGGGAATGAAAATTAGGGCGCTGGCTTGATATGAAAACCAGTATCCATCACTGCTTATGGGTGCTGCTAAATTGCGTGATGTCAAATAACATGACCACTTTTTGAGATATTTGGTCATCTACATAAAATTAAAACTGAGATTCTTTTTGTATAAAGATAAGATTGATGGATTAAGGATCCACACCTTCATGTATCAAATTGAAGTGAGGTGCATCATGGCTGCACCTGTCATTCTGGGACTTAGAGCCCAAGTGCTTACAAAAAGTCATTGTAACTAACTCTGCATAAATGAAGGGCTACATCATAATAAAGCATCCGAACTCCATGATAAGCTCCAGACAAAAGAATAATCATAAATCCACTATACCATACCAGTTATACCAGAGACATCCAAATTCTCTTCCAGTTAAATAAGATAGCTAAAGAAACTGTACTTCAACCTGTAAATATGAATAAATCATACCAACAAGTGCCACTTGAAGATAATCCTGGGAGAATATGTCCCAATGCATGTTCTTCTAAGATGCAACTAACGTGAACTGAGCAACATAAGAAGCAGTCCTAAGAAGATTTCCTCCCGCATAGACCTTATTCAGAAGTGACAGGTGTAAGATGTCAAACACACAAATAGAGGATAGGAATTAAAACTTGCTCCCTAGTTTGCAAGCTTTCAAAATAGCATTTAATTCTACACTGACTGCTTCCAAATTTCAGCTAATTCATGGAGAGTGAACTGCTTCACTAATAACAAAAAGCTAGTGATCCTGGGGAATGCAAGTTGCATAGATCAGCTAAAGCAACATGTCCTGCATGACAGGCAGTTTATTGGATTCCCACTAAAATAATTACTTTCTAAAATTCACTGAATTATTTGAAGTAAGCTTACAATTTGTTATCCCCAACTCCTAGGGATAACAAAGGAGATGATGTCTTGAGGCCCTCAAGTTGCAGACATTGAGTACCGAGAGACAACTTGACCAGCAGTGTCCACTTGCACAGACAAAGACCCCCCTCACCACCGCAGCTCCAGGTTCATCACGAAGGTATCCACCACATCAATTGGCCTTCAGAAGACATTGGGTCTTGCTCCATGAGGTACAAGCCAGGTATTATGGTGAGTGTCGTTTCAATATTTGGGGCATTTGAGTTTGTTGCCCCTATTATTGTTTTTGATTATGCAACGTTTGCTTGGACATTATGCTCTTTGCCCTGTTTCACTTTAGTGGTTGAAATTGCGCCCTAGTAAGTGGGTCACCCATGGGGATAGGTTTGCTACTGGGAGGTCCTGTTGACGAGTTACTGTGCCATTCCCGACCAAACTTGTCACTTTCCACACTTCATCCCCTCATCCCCTTACCTTTTGGAATTTTTGGGTGTACTACTACTAACCCAAGAGGAGGTTGTCGTTCATTTCATGGGAAGAAGGCGTTGAAGGCCCAGAGGCTTGTAGCTGACAAAAGATTAAAGACAAACTTTAACCTTCTAGATGCTCGCCCAGGGATCCCGAGGACAATGAAATGTCTTTCATAAGAAACTAATGGGACCCGTGAAAAATAACTAATAACAAAATGCCAACCAAAGTGGAGCATGTGTGGGCACTATTTTTAATGCTTAGGTAGAAGCCTCGCACATGTTTTCAACTTGGGGAAGAATGATGTGACCAGGGTAGAGTCAAGGTGGGCACAATTTTTTATGCTTAGGTAGAAGCCCCACCTTGGCTTCCACCTGGAAACATCTTAAAAGAATAAAAGGCATAAATAGACTTGGAAAAAGGTTGCATTGAAAACGAAGGTGCAACACACCCTCTACAAAGGCACCCATAAATGAGACACTACAACCCCTTGTATGCCATGAACCTCATGCCCAAAAGTCTTCCCCCCATCCATGACACCTCATTCACATGACTTAGAAAGAGATCCCCTCGGGAAACACCCATAAACTTGAGGTACGATTAACCCAATAGGTTGTTTTGTCAACCCTCCCATACCTAAACTTGGCAAATTGCATAGGGTCTTTGAGTACTTGTTTATTTTGATGAGGTGGTTTGGATGTACTTGGTTAGATGGCTCTTGTATTGATCTGATTTACTCATCATGATGCATTTGACTTGAGATCCTTGGAGGGCGTATTCTTTTGTCTTTGCAAGACCCAGTTGGTGGACAGTTTTGGAAGAACAAGCCTAGCTTGGGCTTCCATGGGGCTTGAATCCCACAGGTTGGATGCCAAGGGCCCACACTCTAGATGATGATGACATGCCTTTGGAGGCCTAGAGGACACCTTGAAGGATCTTGCCCACCCCCTACTTTCCAAACAACTTGCTTGAAAGGGGCAAAAGGTCACCTTTTGGGGTTTGACGTCACCTAGGGCTAGGTTGTGGTGGTGATGATGGACACTTGGTACGTTTTGAAGGAAGAGGCCCATGGATTGTGGAAGAAAGGCTTTGTTTGAAGACGACTGGCCTTTGGAGGCCTAGCTTTCCCTTCTCTAACTCAACGACTTGACCAAAAGTGTCAAACGTTGCCCAAAAGGAGGGTGACATCATGTTTTTAGGGTTTCTCTTATGTGCAAAGTATGAATTAAATAATATTATTTTTGTAAAGGGGCAAGATAAGGGTTGTTGACCCCTTATCTTGTGTTTTACCCTAAGTATTGTAGAAAAACATGTTTTAGAACAATTTGTATAAATAGAGATCAACTCTATTTCATTTCGACATAGCTCTCCCATGTGGAGAAGGATACATGGCTGAAATGTTAGCCCTACTTGGGCAAATTCATTCTCTTTGTTATCCCCTACCCTAGGGATAACTAAGAAGATCATGTCTCGAGGCCCACGGGTCCTAGACATGGAGTGCTCAGAGCCGGATGACTTGAGCATGGCCCAAGAGGGCCCCTCTTTTCTTCAGTGCAACCCATCTATCAGCAGCAACAATATCCATCCCACCAGCTTGGTCCTGAAGTAGTAGTAAGTCTTGCTCCATGAGGTAATGAGTCCATATATCATGGTATGTATCACTCTGATTATTGAAGCACTTGAATATTTTGCACTGAATTCTCCTTCATTTCATAACGTTTGCTTGGAAATTATGCTCTTTAACTTGTTCATACCTGGAAGGGTGACATGATGTCTTAGTAAGTTGATATCCCTTTAGGATGGGTTGTCACTGGGTGGGTCTATGAAAGGTCATCATCCATTCCCTCCATACTTACCACTTTCCATCTTTATTCCTCTCACTTTCCCCCTACCTTTGTTCGGGCATTGGGATTTGCCACACTAGGAAGGGTTGTACCTTGCCTTGTGGGAACAAAGGGCTAAAGGCCCAGAGGGTAAAAGTAGCTGGCAAGACTTAAAAGCCAAAATGAAACCTTTGAGATGATTCACCCAGGGATTCCCGAGAAAGTAGTAAAAAAAAATTCAGTAAGAAAAGGGGACCCATAAGATAAATAAACACTCAAGGTATTAGTTGGTGGATGGGAGGTCTCATCATGAGTCGGCCTATTATGACCATGGGCATGTAGCGATATGACACAACCATCTATCTGGTCATCAAACCAGGGTAGTGGCTCTTGGTGGCATAGCCAAGAGAAAGGGGATCTCATCACAAGCCAACCTTCTCATCTTCGTGAAATGCTTGTGGATAACGTTGTCACCTCTGGTCACCAAGCCAGGACAGTGTCCCTCAACTCTTCCCTTGAAGCATAAAAGAAAAAGATCAAAAGCAATGAAGCTAAGAATAAAAGGCATTGAATGGGCTAGGAAAAATGTGGCATCTATGACAAGGTGCAGCTCACCCTTTACAAAGGCACCCACAGGTAAGATCTACATTTCCTTGTTAACACTGCACCCCATGCCCAAACACTTACCCCACACCACCTCACATGCACTTACATGACCTAGACTGGTTCTCACCTGTGAAACACCCCAAACTTAAGGAGGATTAGCCCAATAGTACACCCTGAGACCTTCTCCAAACCTGACTTGTTAAATTGCATAACGTCTTTGAGCATTTGTCTGGGTAAAGGGGAGTTTTATGCACATGTTTGGGTAATTTAATTATTAGATGTGATTTACATGCTATGATCCCTGTGACTTATGAACCCCTGGAGGGCGTACTTCTTGTTGTTGCAGGACTTTTCCTAGTGGACAGGTACACATGGGGGAATGATTAGCTCGAACCTCCATGGGGATGAAAGCCCACAGATGGATGTTGTAACCCCAGCCAGGTGCAAGGAGACATCAGAGACTCGCACCAAGAAGAAAGGACGTTGCCCTTGGAGACACTTTGGAAGACCTAGACCCATGGGGATCTTTCTCTTCCACCTGGACGTTGACCTTTAAGAGCCCATGACATCATCATTATGACCCTGGACGTCATCCAGAGCTAGGGTTTTCATATTGAGGGCAGTTGTGAGCTATAGTTGGCATGTGTGGGCATCATCCAGGGCCTTTGGAGGCCCAACATTTCACCTTAGGGGCCCAACGTCAGCCTAGAAGGGCATGACGTCACCCTTGGATATGAGTTTGGGGTTAATTATTTCATTTATGTAAAAAACTGGATTTTTGATGTAATTTGGCCAGGTCGGCTTTTATTTGACCTAAAATTAATTAAAGGTCATTGATATTGTATAAATAGAGAGAAATTACTCTCATATTTCATCATCACTCATCACACACTTAGTGTGGACTGAAATTTGCGCCCTCTTTAAGGGCTATTGGCTGAAATAACTAATGTGCAACTTCTTGGAGAGGCATATTTTGGTGTATCTTGGCTATTTTTTCATGGTGGAAGATCTTCAACTAGGGTTTGGCTTGATTATTCTTGGTGAAGTAAGTAGAAAATCTGAAATTGGTTTATGTTAATGAATGTTTGTGGTAAATTTTACTTGTTTCGTGATAAAGATTATGAAATTGCTTGCTTAAACCCTAGGAGAGAAACATAAGTTACTTCTTTCTCTCTATAGTTTTCCACTTGTCTAAATTTCTCAAGTACACTTTGTTTAGAAGTGGTTACTAGAGCCCTAAAGTGCTAGCACTCTAGTAGCTTCACTCTAATTGCCTATTGCATACATTGAAGGAAGGAAGATTCGCTAGGGCCTAAGATTCCTTACTCTCTAGCAAATTTGTCTTTAGGATTTGGATGCTTGAGGCCTTGGGTTGCCAACACCTCCTCCATCCATCCCTTCTCCTTTGACAAAGTATTATCATTGCTACTTTTCTCCAAGTTTTGCCRCTGCTAATGTTGACTCCATAAACCCTAAAAGGCACTAGTCTACTCACTATAGTGAATGATTGATCGAACAAACACTCAAATCTTTCTCCTTGAAGCTAGTGTGAAGCTAGTGTTAACTCTTACTAACCCCAAACTGGACTAATTCCTTAGCTAACTTGCTGTTGTTGCAAATCATTGCTACAGCCATACTAATTCATGCTAATTTGCTGCATTCACCTAAATAACTTGCACCTAGCTCACCCAGAAATTGTTTGTGACAATTGTCCATCAATCTACTAGATAAATGCTAAGTTTACATGGTGTTTCCTTGCAATTTTGAGCACTAGATTTTGTTGTTGTTACAAAATATTGCTACAGCCATCTAACTGCAGCAAATTCTCTGCAAAAGTGACACTAAATGCTAGCTAGACATTGTCAAATTTGTTTGTGACAATTTATTATCATTCTGCATAGTTAAAGCTACTTCTTTTTGTCTTTTTCTAGCATTTTCAAGGCATAAATCTTGTGGTTGTTACAAAATACTCATTGCTGTTGTAAACTGTTACATTGCTGCAAATTTATATCAGCTAGCTTATTTTTGAAAGTTCATGGTCTTAAGAAGCACTAACATCATATTTGTGTACTTGAAAGCTGCCATATTTTATTTGTTGTCTTGTTCTGGGCAGGTACACCATTTTACCGTTGCTTCATCCCTTGAAGTCCTTAAGAACCTTTTTGACTTGAGTGACTAGTGAGAGGGGGATTTCTTGCATCCTTGCCTTAGTCTTATCAGCCCTTTAAAGTTTAAGTCACTGGGGACGTCCCCCTGGGGTAACTTTGATACACTCCTAAACAGAAAGGGGTTTCCTATTAAGGTAACAGTGATAGGTCACCCCCTGTTACGCCAATCTTGCATCCATTTTCCTTGGGCTTTGGGCAAGTATAGATTGTGCGATAACACTCTCTATTGTGATATGGTTTATTTTTTGTCTTATCGAAGGAAGTTGTGCGCTATCTCTTGGAGGTTCTTTCTCTTGCCTTGGTGATGAAAATTCTTGGTAACTAGGGTTTGTCTTGGCATTTTTCTAGGAATTTGTAAGGAAAATCTTCATTTGATAGGTTTATTTCTTGTTCCATGGTTGTAATTGGTTAGATCCTTGGAGGAGTATAAGGGCATACACCCTCCACCAAGTTTTGTCATTGTTATTTGTTGAAAGGACTATTGCAAAGGTTGTTAGGAGGAGTAAAAAGGGTTTACACCCTCCTAGACTTTACCTTGTTAGGGTTGTTATCTCAAGGGAGTTAAAGGGCTTACACCCCTTGAGATTTAGTAGTCCTAACCTAATACAAGAAGACTCCACAAGCCATTTGGAAAGGCACTAATCTTTTATTGCATTGGAGAAATAAATTGTTTGCAATGGTAAACGTGATTTTGAAAGATATTGGATTTGTTCAAGTTGGATTATTTTCTACATGTTATAAGCATTCTTGTGCCCTAAGGGCATCCTCTTTTAGACAAGCAATTTGCTGCTGTAATAAGTTTAATGTTACAGCCATTAGGGCTGCAGCAAACCCTAAAAATCTCTAAATAACTCACAATTCAACTGTCAGATTTTGCTAAGAGTTTGTCAGCATAATCTACTAGTCCTAGCGCATCTTTTTGGTGGATTCTTGCAAGTTTTGGTGGTTGGTTTTTTTTGCTATAACAACTTGTTTTCTACAATCATAAGGTTGCAAATACATCTCTGCAATACTTGTCTATAACAGCCTTACATCAGTGCTAAAGTCTTATGCTTTTATACTTGAGTTGTACTAGTGTTTTCTAGTTTATCTCTTGCATTATTAATGTGATTTTTAGCATCTTATCTAGCAGCTTTATTAATTGTTTCTTGCTGATATATATCTTTGTTGACTGCTGCAATTAGGGACAGCAAGCTTAACTTGCTTGTCCACCTAACATATAGCTTGTACACTTGGCTTTTCTTGTGTCTCGGGCAGGTACAAACACTTTCCGCAGGTACTCAAAGACTTGGCAACCTTAAACCACTTTCGAGACGTGTCATCAAAACCATCTTCTGCTTAGCAACTTGACCACTAGGAGCATTCATCTCATCATCTCACTTTCCGTCTCATTTCCCCCTAGAGTCACCCGAGATTCCCCCCTTGATGCGATCACTTCACCTCTAAAGTGACAAGAATACCTATATGGGGTGACAGTGGGTAGGTGTTCTCTTAGTTGTCGCCATATTGTGGTTTGGGTCGATCTTTGCCCAACCTACAACTTGTGCAATAACATTTTGGCATCGTTGCCGAGGAGGAATTTGAATCCTCTTTCAAACCCTAACGACACTTTTGTAAGTCATCCCAAAGCCTTTACCCCTAGCTTGCCCGACGACTCCACTTGAAGGGCGTTCCCCTTCCACAATTGATGAGCTCTTCTTGAAATTCATCCGACGACTCCACCTTCCAAGAACCCACCTTTCCTTGATTACCATTTCCATCCTTTGATGAGACTCGATCTCATTTGGCAACTCCATTGAAGTATTACCCTAAGTAATGGAACCATGGCCTCACGGGACTTACCGTGAGCATTCCATAAAATAGCTCAAAAACTCAATATAACATTCACTGATTTCAAGCTCCTATTAAGCTTCAACGGTAAAGCATAAAAACCCAATACAAAATTGTGCTTAATGAGCAGAAATACTAATGTCATATATCTGATACTAAAAACCAGCAGCGGAAAATAACTGAACAATGGACAAATTTACACATTTGGCACATGAAAGTTATGGGCTATGCACCCTGAAGAAATCACAGAAAAGAAATGACAACTTAAGGAGTAATTTCTTATTCATCTCTAGGGAAGATCAGAGATTTACAATAGCAACAATACCTGCATGAAATACACAGACTTATCTCACTCTCCAACACAATATCCCTCTAGAAAACAGTGCCAAACTGTGTTCTGAACATAATGCCTTGGTTGTATGGCATGTACGGCCCAGTACAATCAACAAACTGCCACAAAATGCCTAGAAAATCGTGCCAAGGAGCTGTTGTACAGTATAGTACCCTGATGTACAAAATACTACAACAAAACTATCTTGAAATTTGTGCCAAACTATAACAGAGCTAGTTGCCTCGAATTTCGTGCCTTTCTCTTGATGTACGATCAACATTCACTATTGTACGACCCTTCCTATAGCAGTTGTACGGACAATATTTAATGTTGCAATTTCTTTAGAGATGCATGCCAATCCCTCACCTAGGGATGCATGTCAATCTCCCTTGTTGCTACCCTTCCCTCCAAGCTAAGAAACTTCTCTTGGAAAATGTGACCCTTCACCTTCCCTCCAAGCTCTCCTCAAGTTGTGCACCCTCTCTCCCTCAAGTGCTGCTTTTATGCAATTTTAATGTGTAACGCCTCTAACCCTTGGTCTCCCTTGAGTGACTTTTCACTTTCCCTTGAGATCCACGGTCACAACTTAATCATTTGTTGAGGTCACTTAAGTCACTAAAGTGACCCTCAACCTCATAAAGTCACTTTACACATTAAAAAATAAAAGACCCAACTTTATAAAATCACTTTATAAAGTTACTTTATAAAAACACGTTATAAAGTCACTAGGGAGAAAAAGTGTGCTCGGTCACTTCTGCATGTTGGGCACCGCCAATGCAGAAGTACCTCTGAGCTACCAATTCTAACAAGGTGTACCCTTCCCTTATTGTTCAGAATATCCCCAGATATCCAAATCATTGCTCTACAGAGTGGAAGGAAAATTGCCTTAAATTTAATGGTGATTCAGCTCTAGCAACCACCCATGTCGTGAATTATATGAAGTATGCTTCAAGCTTAAATGTGCTACATGAAGATTTGTTCATGAAAATTTGTGTATCTTCACTGGAATCAAGTCAAACGAATTGGCTTGCACACTCATGTAATCCAAGAAGTATCCCATCTTCTACAAAGCTCATTGAAGAATTTCCCAGGCATTATCTGCCAGCTACCCAGAATTTGCAAGATACTTTCCAAGAGCTCAAAGACGCTCTTTGCAAAGAAGGTTTTCCTATAGACGAGGATGAAGACAAGCTTGAAGAAGATCACAATGAAGTTTCTCGTGTTGAAGATAAGGACGAGACATCTGATGAAGTGCTTATATCTGCCCTTCCACTTGATGAAGACATCCAGGCCTCTACTTCTCCTGCACATCAAGAAGAGAACATGATGAGTTGTGACCCTTTTGACGATATTGATGATACTTTATTCCATGACTTTGGAAGTGAAGAAGTATTAGAGGATCCCTTGGATGCAACAGATCCTTTTGACAGAAGGCAAACAAAGCATTTTGTATTAGAGATCAAGCCCCTTGCGATGAAGAGGCGATGGAGGGGCATATCCATAAAGAGAAAGAAGAATTCCGACGAATCGCAACAGGTTGAGACATCGTTGTCTTTGCTCCCGTTGGATGAAGGTGAGGATGTCCAGCCTTGATTTCCTCCTGCGCATGAAGTTGAAGAAGTAATTGAAGATCCAGTTGAAGCCACCCTAACCTTTGTCCTTCCCGCACACAAAGACAAAGAGATCGTCATTTTTAGTCACACCGATGGTCTTATGAATATGGTTGACGAGCATATAGATACTTTCATACAGACTGGGAGACGCACATGGGATTTTGGTCATTTCATTTTTTATAGAGACCCCATTTACGACATTGATGGTAGCTCTCAAGCAAAAGGAGTTGAGTTGTCATCTTTAGAAGACAAGTCTTTATGTGTATATGACTCAAATGTTTGGCAGCCTGATGATGACATGGTTACAGATTTGTTGCGTTCATTCGAGGATGACCTGTCGCAACGTTTTCAAGATGATTTTCGGTCATTCCTTGGGAGTTGTGATATAGATCCTTTTGGGGATGCAGACTTGTTCTATGAGGACTTTCAACCACCTTCATCCTTAATTTTAGACAAACACCAAGACATGGTCATCCCAGAGGAATCCAAGTCTCACTCTGCAAAGTGAAAGCATTTTCATCTTTGGGATTTTTGCAAGGATTAGCAGATGAAGAGGCAACATTTTTCTTTCTCTGGACATGAGGTTATCCCTCACCTTGTTAATGTTTATGCCATTATTATAGTTCTTTGCATTTCAATAGATAAGAACATCATAAGAACAAGATCACTGAGAAATACACATTCACAAGAGACACAACATTTATCCTGGGAAACCCTCTAGGGGAAGAAAACCC
>SNQJ01S0202748.1:0-16734 GCA_010110895.2 Picea sitchensis | reverse complement strand
TAATCCACAATGGGGATTAATCCAATAACAATAATAATAATAATGACATGATTAATCCGCAATGGGGATTTAATCCAATAATAATAAGAATGCTCTTCGCAGTTACATTATTTCAACACACCTCTTATCTTCTTCTCCGGGAAGCCATGCAGTCTTCTTCCGATCTCTCATCTCCTCTCAGTCTTCAACAAGCAATGGATCTTTGTGCACGAATGAAGATGAATCGTCGTCTATATATGATAGTCCTCTTCGGAGATGGGTTGATCGAGCTTGTGGCTATCACTTCAGGCAAGATTCCTTCGATGATCAAAATTGCAAATATTCTTTCCAACAGGATTTCCTCCCTCCCACCCATCTCCATGAGTTTCATTTCACGATTGATTATATATCTATTTATGCTCATGATGATTACGTGTTTGACTTATCTTTGTTGTTTTACATAATTAAGCACAGGGGAAGATACTTTGATGAGATGATCAATTGGTTGCATTGGTTGTATGACTTCACCTGACATCACTTATCGCTTGATCTCCAGGGCCCCAAGGCCCCAGGTAAGTAGGTAGGTCATCTTGCCTTCCTTTCATTTGCATCTTGATTTCTCATAGTAACTTAGCTACATTTCATTTTTCATTTTACTCTACTTGCATATTGATTTCACGTTTAGTTTAGAAATTTTTTAAAAAATGCTAAAATTTTATTTTCTAGATTAGTTTTCATTTTTTATTTTGATATGTGTAGACGAAGGGTGATAGACCCACTCTGGATTTTAATGTTTTATGTTTCAGTGTAGGCACAGGTCCACTAGAAGATGTTGCGGTTCTCATGCACTCTACAGTGAGTACATGTCCCCAAGTAGGAGCTAGATGTTATCCCCAACTCCTAGGGATAACTAAGGAGATGATGTCTCGAGACCCTCAGGTTGCAAACATGGAGTACCGAGAGACAGCTAGACTAGCAATGTCCACTTACAAAGACAGAGACCCCCCTCACCACCACAGCTCCAGGTTCATCACAACAGTATCCACCACATCAGTTGGCCTCCGCAAGACATTGGGTCTTTCTCCATGAGGTACGAGCCAGGTATTATGGTGAGTGTCATTACAATATTTGAGTTAGTTGCACCTATTACTGCTTTTGATTATGCAACGTTTGCTTGGACATTATGCTCTTTGCC
This sequence comes from Picea sitchensis, assembly GCA_010110895.2. Taxonomy (NCBI): domain Eukaryota; kingdom Viridiplantae; phylum Streptophyta; class Pinopsida; order Pinales; family Pinaceae; genus Picea; species Picea sitchensis. The sequence goes on along the minus strand of SNQJ01S0202748.1, from coordinate 15,560 downwards.
ATGCTTCACTTTGGTGGCTGACATTGCGCCCTAGTAAGTGGGTCATCCATGGGGATAGGTTTTCTACTAGGAGGTCCTCTTGACGAGTCATCGTGCCATTCCCGACCATACTTGTCACTTTCCACACTTCATCCCCTCATATCCTTAACTTTTGGGATTTTCGGGTGTACTGACCCAAGAAGGGGCTGTCCCTCATTTCATGGGAAGAAGGGGTTGAAGGCCCAAAGGCTTGTAGCAAGAAAAAGACAAAATCCAAACAGTAACCTTCTAGATGCTCGCCCAAGGATCCCGAGGACAATGAAATGTCTCTCAAAAGAAACTAATGGAACCCGTGAAAAATAACTAATAACAAAATGCCAACCAAGGTGGAGCATGTGTGGGAACTGTTTTTAATGCTTAGGTAGAAGCTCCACACATGTTTTCAATTTGGGGAAGCATGATGTGACCAGGGTAGAGTCAAGGTGGGCACAATTTTTCATGCTTAGGTAGAAGCCCCACCTTGGCTTCAACCTGGAAACATCTTAAAAGAATAAAAGGCATAAATGGGCTTGGAAAAAGGTTGCATTGAAAACGAAGGTGCAACACACCCTCTACAAAGGCTCCCATAAATGAGACACTACAACCCCTTGTATGCCATGAACCCCATGCCCAAAAATCTTCCCCCCATCCATGACACCTCATTCACATGACTTAGAAAGAGGTTCCCTTGAGAAACACCCCTAAACTTGAGGTACGATTCACCCAATAGGTCGTTTTGTCAACCCTCCCATACCTAAACTTAGCAAATTACATAGGGTCTTTGAGCACTTGTTTATTTTGATGAGGTGGTTTGGATGTACTTGTTTAGATGGCTCTTTTATTGATCTGATTTACTCATCATGATGCATTTGACTTGATATCCTTGGAGGGTGTATCCATTTGTTGGATGTCAAGGGCCCACACTCCGGATGATGATGACATGCCTTTGGAGGCCTAGAGGACACCTTGGAGGATCTTGCCCTACATGCCAAATTACTTTCTTGAAAGGAAAAAAAGGTCACCTTTTGGGGCTTGACGTCGCCTAGGGCTAGGCTGTGGTGGTGATGATGGACACTTGGCACATTTTGAAGGAAGAAGCCCATGGATTGTGGAAGAAATGCTTTGTTTGAAGACTATTGGTCTTTAGAGGCCTAGCTTTCCCTTCTCCAACTCAACGACTTGACCAAAAGTGCCAAACGTTGGCTAAAAGGAGGGTGACGTCATGTCTTTAGGGTTTCTCTTATGTGCAAAGTATGAATTAAATAATATTATTTTTGTAAAGGGGCGAGATAAGGGTTGTTGACCCCTTATCTTGTGTTTTACCCTAAGTTTTGTGGACAAACATGTTTTAGAATATTTTGTATAAATAGAGATCAACTCTATTTCATTTGGACATAGCTCTCCCATGTGGAGAAGGATACTTGGCTGAAATTTTTGCCCTACTTGGACAAATTCATTCTCTCTCTCTATTGTGATATAGTTTATCTCTTGTCTTATGGAAGGAGGTGGTGCGCTATCTCTTGGAGGTTCTTTCTCTTGCCTTGGTGATGAAAATTCTTGGTAACTAGGGTTTGTCTTGGCATTTTTCTTGGAATTTGTAAGGAAAATCTGCATTTGTTAGGTTTCTTTCTTGTTCCATGGTTGTTATTGGTTAGATCCTTGGAGGAGCATAAGGGCATACACCCTCCATCAAGTTTTTTCATTATTGTCTGTTGAAAGGACTATTGCAAAGGTTGCTAGGAGGAGTAAAAAGGGTTTACACCCTCCTAGACTTTACCTTGTTAGGGTTTCCATCTCAAGGGAATAAAAGGGCTTACACCCCCCTTGAGATTTAGTAGTCCTAACCTAATACAAGAAGACTCCACCACCCATTTGGCAAGGCACTAATCTTTTATTGCATTGGAGAAATAAATTGTTTGCATTGGTAAACGTGATTTTGAAAAATATTGGATTTGTTCAAGTTGGATTATTTTCTACATGTTATAAGCATTCTTGTGCCCTAAGGGCATTCTCTTTTAGCCAAGCAATTTGTTGTTGTAATAAGTTTAATACTACAGTGATTAGGGCTGCAGCAAACCCTAGACAAATCTTTAAAAAACTCACAATTCAACCATCAGAATTTACTAAGAGTTTGCCAGCATAATCTACTAGTCCTAGAGCATCTTTTTGGTGGATTCTTGCAAGTTTTGGTGGTTGGCTTTTTTTGCTGTAACAACTTGTTTGCTACAGCCATAAGGCTGCAAATACATCTCTGCAATACTTGGCTATAACGGCCTTACATCAGTGCTAAAGTCTTATGCTTTTATACTTGAGTTGTACTAGTGTTTTCTAGTTTATCTCTTGCATTATTTACATGACTTTTAGCATCTTATCTAGCAGCTTTATTAATTGTTTCTTGTTGATATATATCTCTGTTGACTGCTACAATTAGGGACAGCAAGCTTAACTTGCTTGTCCACCTAACATATAACTTGTACACTTGGCTTTTCTTGTGTCTTGGGCAGGTACAAACACTTTCCGCAGGTACTCAAAGACTTGGCAACCTTAAACCACTTATGAAACGTGTCATCAAAGCCATCTTCCACTTAGCAATTTGACCACTAGTGGCATTCATCTCATCATCTCACTTTCTGTCTCATTTCCCCCTAGGGTCACCCGGGATTCCCCCCTTGAGGCAATCACTTCACCTCTAAAGTGACGGGAATACCTATCTGGGGTGACAGTGGGTAGGTGTTCTCTTAGTTGCCACCATATTGTGGTTTGGGTCGGGCTTTGCCCAATCTACAACTTGTGCGATAACACAATTAAAACCCGTAGAAAGTTATTAGCATTTAGGATTTCTTCCACAAGCTGTAGAGGAACTGCTAACTAATTAAAGTCAGATAGTTCATTGAAGAAGACCGTTAGGATATACAACATTTGGAAGAGGAATCTTGGAGGAATAAAGAAATGTGGTTGTGATTTACAAATCACGATCAGGTGGTTAGAAAGCCATTTTGTGATTTTGAATTCTCTCTTTTAGCGATTTTGAATTCTCTCTTTTTGTTGATCTATACATGGAAGCAATAACCATGCGAGATACTATTACTGGACATTCAGACTCTGTTGGAATAAATTGTTTGATGGTGATTTGGATGTATATTAGCCCTGTAACATTGGGTAGAATGTAGACAATTAACAGTTATCTAATATTCTTTTCTTCCTTCCTGTTACTGCTCAAACTGTCGCTAAAGGGAAAGTCCTACCCTATGTAGGAGAGCCTAGAAGCAACTGTAAGGCAAGCCACCCATTGTCAACTTGGTGGCCTTACCTTTCGCTTTAAGGCTAAGAAAGGAAAATTCCTAACCTAAGGAGGGTGTTCCCATGGTCAATCAAGCTAGAATTGTTGTGTAAAAAAGGAGTGTTTTCTGCTTGAATTGATGAAGTTTAGAAACAAGTGAAAAGAAGAAAGTGACAAGCCCAAGAATATGTGTATCATGTGCTTATGAATATGCTCGGCTGTCAGAAGTGCTCATGTAAGTTGCCAAAGATCAGCATTCACATTTGATATTCAACCATATAAAATGATGTAGCACAAATTTAGATCACTTACATAACCATCTCACAAATTTTGCCAGAAAGCAATTGTGAAAATAGACAGTTTGCTTCTGTTGAATGCATGCAAACAAAATTCATGATCAGAGACAAAAAACAGAGAAATATAAAACATCAGATAGCTGAGACGAATAGAGGAAAATACATCTCATAGCAGCGAGGAACGAAATGGGGGCAATGGTATTCTTTATTACTCTGTGGAGAAATGAATACAAGTCTCAAGAAGCTCCTCATGGGATTCTTCATTTAAACAGGAGATTCTCAAGCGTTTCCAAGCATATGGAAAGCCAAACGCTCGAGAAACCTCTGCCCAAAAGAATGTAACTGCAAGGTGTGTTGTCACAACCCAACAATCTCCACCTTGACAACAATTTACCGATACCTTGCCCAACAAATCAAACATCACCTTCCTCCAAGCCAAGAGAAACCAAACGCGACCGCAACTTCTCTAACAATATTGGTTGTGTGAACATGTCTGTACAGTTTACTCCAGTATGGACCACTCCACATCCATTGAATCAACATAACCACAAACTAAATCATTGCAACCATTGTAGGTGATACTTGTGCTTCTCAAATATCGAAGCACCCATTTCCATGCTCTTTACTTGGATTTTCCATGTGTCCACCGACAACACCAACTGCATGTGAAATATTTATGAACATTCCATCCCAATCATCAACCTTCCTATTGTACTTGCATAAGGTAAACGAAACATATAATCATTTTCTTCCTTACTACTAGGACATAAACTTGAAGAAAGCTTACAATGGAAAGCTAAAGGGATATTTACCGGTTTCACAAAATTCATACTAAACCTCATCAGTGACAACCATAGCTTACCATTTTTCTCATCTCTATGTACTTCTATGCCCAAGATTTATTTTTGCTTCTCCTAGATCCTTCATCAAAAGTTCTAGCCAACTAAGTCTTTAACCTGCTAATCTCAACCATGCTTTGCTTGCAACAAGCATATCATCAACATAACACCAAGATAATGAATATGCCATAAACACAATGATCATACTCACTTCTTAAGAAACTTTGGCTCACCATGAAGGAATCACACATCTTGTACCATTCCCTGGTTGCGTTAGGGCATACAACGATTCTTTGAGTTTGCTAACAAATCTCCCTTTGTGATCCTAAATAACTTCTCACGGTACATATCTTTGCTAACGATGATTTGTGGACAATAGGACTCCACAATCTACATCCCTTAGCTCCATCACCATAACTAATAGAGATATAAAACTTTGTTCCCTTGACCAAATCCGGCCAAGCCAGCCAAGTGAGCCTTCACCCCTCACCTCTAGGCTAATTTCAATGGAGTATCCTAAGCCCTTTTAAAGGCTTCATTACATGTAATCCATGGGCTCTAAAACCATGGGCTACTAAAATCATGTGCCCGAAACCACGACTCTTGACCTAACTTCCCCCCCCTTTCCCATGACCAAAACCAGCCAAACTTCCCTCAAAGTCAAGGTATCCGGGAATACCGTACGATCCCCCCTATCACCTAGGTCTACGTCTAGACTTTACCGGGAAAATTTCAAACCCGAGGTACGCATGCCTAACTAGGTCTTACATTGGTATGCCCATTTACATTAAAATAACTCCACCTTGAACTTTGCATTCGAGACTTTCACCATTGCTTTGAATCCGAGTGAGCCCGTCAACACTCCGCTTCCATGATTCACTTGCCACCATCACCGCTAGATCTAACTCTGCCTCCTCCGACAATTCTTCATAACGTTCCACGATCATCTCGTTGAGGCATTCCATCAAACACTTCGCGTGCATCCTCCAAACTACAGAACTTGGCATATATAAGCAATATACTCAAGAGGAAACCTTGCTCTAACTATTTCCATGGCTTCCAACTCCGCCGCCCGCCGACCTTTGTCCTCGGCATCAAACAACCTTTCAAACTCATAGGGTTTTTCCTCCTCACAGACAGAGTGCCAAACCCTCAGTTCCTTTGCAGCGGATTCTTTTTCTCTTTGTGCAAATGAAAATCTTCCCTTGGCTCTCACAGACCTTCACATGACCTCATCTTTGATACCACTTGTTGAACCTCAGGCCTGCAAACAAAATTCACGAACAGAGACAAAAAATAGAGAAATGTAAAACATCACACAGTAGAGACAAATAGAGGAAAATACATCTCATAGCAGCCAAGAACGAAATGAGGCAAGGGTATTCCTTATCGCTCTGTGGAGAAATGAATACAAGTCTCAAGATGCTCCTTACGGAATTCTTCATTTAAATAGGATATTCTCAAGCGTTTCTAGGCATATGGAAAGCCAAACACTTGAGAAACCTCTGCCCAAAAGAATGTAACTGCAAGGTGTGTTGTCGCGACCCAACAGCTCCAAAGTTAGTGAGTTCAAAATTATGCCCAGATTTGCAAATCACCATCAAATCATTAAATGTTATGCTCCAGAATGGAATATTTCAAGAAATGGGGCTGTTATGATGAAAGGAAATTGTTATAATACATAGCCTTCACCAAATGTTACTCAGAAATTTATATTTGCAAGCGTTTGGGTCATGCATTTAAAAATTATTGCAAATGTGAATTCCAACAGTAGTGGGTGGAGATCTTAAGAAGACGTCGACAAACTACTATATGGAATATTTGAAACTGTTGAAGTTTTTACTTATACAGCTAGCAGTTACGGTTCTTCTTTCATTATTATAAACATTTAGCACATTAGTTGCATAAATAAGATCACTGAAAGAGAGGCAATCACAGAAACAATAGAGACACACAGATTATCCTGGGAAACCCTCATGGGGGAGAAAACCCAACAAAACTTCCTCAATATAGATAGACCAAAGACGGAATAGAAGATCCTCCTCTACTCCTTCACTAGGAAGAGTAGCGCACCACTTAACCAAGAAATACCAAGACACAGACTAAGAATCCTCCTTGATGTCACACTTAGCTGCAGTAGTAGTTCCTCCAAGACTTGCGCACTTCTTCATAGCTGCAGAGCTAGTGTGGTGAGTGTTAAAATGAGACACCGTCCTCACATATAAATACAAGTTGTGAGGTGGCGCTAGGGTTGTGACTCCTCACTTGGTGGAGCCGACTTCTCCTAGAAGTGGCTAAAACCACTTTACAATTACTAGGGGCCGACTTACAAATACATGTTGACCAATCTAAAAAAGTGGATTTGATCTTATACAAGACCCGACTTGATCAATCCACAAAAGGGGATTTGATCTATACAGTAATGAATCAAATATAAGTAGAATATTCTTCGAAGTTACAATATTTCAACAGAAACCTTAGTATATGTTGAAAGTATATGGTCCTCAATCTTAACAACCACTCAAAGCAATAACAATTTGGATTATAGCAGTAAGGAACATCACTGTCATATTAAACTTCATGTCTGAAGTGCAAAATTATATCTGAGAAAGGCATTCATCAATCCTGAGTGTTTATGACGGTTGAGAGATTTTGGCTTCACAAAAACTCATGATCAGATTCATTGTAAACACATAAGTTTAGCTTATGGAATCTTGATTTCTGAACAGTGATGACCCGCATTTAACATCAAATAAGATTCAAACTTATTTCCACAATGAATAACATAAGTGCTGTTCCAGAATGCTCAAATTTGTTTAAGCCCCAAGTTTGTATAGACAGTGCTGAGATGTGCCAAACATCAAAATATTCAATGTCAAACAAATTGCTGCTGTACCTTATGTGTGAGGGTGATAGTGTCATAAATTATGACAACCGAATCAAGTGAAGAAAAGAACGTTGCAAGTCTATTCCATGTATCAAGATTACTTTATTGAATACCCAAATTTTGACGATAATTACTAAAGTGATTAAACCTGAGAACCTTCACAGTGCAAGCCTGATCAATGTGTTTAGTGTGCAAGTTACCATCTCATGACAACAAGGAGAATTCAAACCTCAGTATTTATAATATTCAGGAACAGCAGACATTATTCATAAGCTTTAATTCATTCATCCACAAGTTTTGTAACAGAGTTGAAAGACTTATTGACAGAACTTGCCCTTCAAATGAAATTTAAAGATCAAGCATTAGGCGTGCATCTGGAGAATAAGTTTATTATACCAGCAATTGTGTGTAAGGGTAAAGGCACAATTTGTACAAGTATTCATGAACCATCACATTTAAAACCCTCAGCAAACTTTCCAGCAAGCATTTAACAACTTTTGGGAGGTGACATCATGCTTATAAGGAACGTTGTTTGGCCTCCAAGCTCATCTATTTGATGCCTAAGTATGTCTAGAATTTTTTAAGAGACAAATCATTGCATAGATATATGAGCTTAGCAAAGTAATTTGGAAATTTACTTCCAATGTGAAAAGAAACCAAAAAAACTTATATCAAATTAAATTGCCAGCAATTAAATGTTAGGTGAAATTTGCTTGAATAAAACTAACTTTAAAATCAGCAGGCCTCATTCACCAATGGAGTCCTAGATCCATCAAATTGTTTAGATCCAAGGCAAATTTGCAAAACGTTTTATGATCTAGCTTGAAATGATGGACATTCTGCAAAATGAAATTCAAGCCTGTAGATCTAACCTTTTAACTCAAGACTTGAAAGGAAAACAACCTAGATCTGAAAATATATCCAATTTAAAACCCTAGGCTGCTTTAAAACAAGGAAAGAAGAAATTAAAATTTTAAGTGGGAGAAACGAAACCTAAAGACCAGTGCCTTTATCCTATTGGCCTAAGGGGTCAGCCAGTACTCCTTGAGACTTGGTTTTGTGAAAAGATCTTAGGATACCAAGCAACCTTAGGGTGTACCTAGTAAATCCCCCCAAGACGGTCTAGGTGCTCCAAGATCTAGATGGTGATAGGAATGTGTTACCAGCTCCTTAAGTAGCCAAGGGGTAGCCTCTACATTGTTCTAAGGTAGGAGTTGGAAAGCAAATCAAGCTTTGCCAAACTCAATACTTTAGTCTAGATATAAAAAACTAAAGACTATAAGGAAAATGTTTGCCTTATGAAGCTTTCCAACTATAGCACTTGGCTCTTCTAGAGACTCCTTGCTAGCTTTCTCCACCAGCCTTTACCTATTTGATCCAGATTTTATGAGCAGAACGAAAATGAATACAGATTATTAATGGGTGCTTAACACAAAATAACAGAGATACAGTAAAATTGGTTTTCTATTCAATAAGGAAATAAGTTGAAACTGTAAAATGCAGCAGAAACAAGCTTGTTGGAATGGTAGCGGCTTATCTCTGAAAAGAGATGTGACGGCTGTGCTCATTCGCAAGAAGATGATTACAATGAGACTCTGAAGGCTTTTTTACAATAAACAAGAATGCCAAAAACTCTAGACATCCAAAAACCTAACCCTAGGAGATGAAGCGCCAAAAGTCATGTGGGCCTCGTTTGGGTAAGTTAGTACATCAACTTCCTGGGGTCGTAACTTTTGCATATGATCTCCGTTTTAGGCGTATGATAGCCCGTTGGAAAGGTATCGTCGAGGAGATTCATTTTGGGGGCTCAGTCATCACTTCGACTATCATTGAGAAGTTCGATCCCGAAAAACCTTCATTTAGGCCCTCAAAATGGCCCCGGAAGTTAAAACTGCTAAAAATAGTAAATTGCCAAAATTGTCAGAAAACTATTTTGAGCCAGTTGGAAGAGGTGGGTGGCCACCGATATCCACCTGGATCACTATTACAAGTAAAACCCTCTTGCTAGATCTCTCACAAAATTTACCCAAGAAAATATTAAGCTAAACAATTAACATAATAGAGATGAGTCAAGTGTATCTCTTATTCTCCAAACTCTAGTTACAAATGAGAGCGAAGCCTTCTTTATATAGGAAAGGTGCCCTTCTAGAACCATGTAGAAAACCATAGGTAAATACAATACCATGTGCTAAAACAATGGGCACAAGAAACCATGGATCAAAACCATGAGAAAAAACTCAAGTGGTTACAACAAAATCCCAAAAGGTAGGGGCGCTTTGATAAAATAATACTAAGTATGACCAAGATACCACACGTGTGGACCAATAGAGCTCAAATAGAGGTGCACCCTCCTTAAAGTATGCCAACATCCCATGATCCAGTCAAAATAATGGTCCAATTGGCAATAGTAGAGCGTCCTCATAAAATGGTCCATGAAGTGAGGGTCAACATATCAGAGTGTAGAAAAGTCCACCAAGAGCAAGGTGCGCCCCTTTAGAAGGAGGCATGTGCAGTCCAAAAGGGGCGCCTCATCAAGTGTGTAAGGTACAAAAGGTAATAGCCAACTCAACCACATGTAACAAACTATAACAACCTGATCCAAACCTATAACAACCTGGTCCATGAGAGAGAAGGTGGCACATGTGTGGGGCAATATGATCCAACTAAGCAATGGCGCCCTCCTGAAGTAGTCCATGTGGCAACTACGGTAATGTGGCATCCTTGTCATAGGCTCAATGCATTGTCACAGATGCCAAGTCAGTGACACGTATCCCAATGAAGTAAACGGATCCTAATGTCGATGGATAAGATAAAATATGGGTACACAAATCCCAATGCAACATCATGAATTCCAATGCAATGTCATGGATCTCGAGGCATGGTACACGTTTTCCAAGGCATGGATGATACCCTGTATACATGTACACAACTCCCAATGTAGGGTGCCCACTCATAGTGGTGGGTCTAACCCCCTTACAAGCCATTAGATGATGCACATCTTGTGTTTCTCTTCTAGCAACAACATAATAAAGATTAATTTTAAAAATTGCCAAAGTTTACTATGGGAGGACACTTTTAACCTATGGCGCCCTCATGAACTAGTCCATGTGGCAACTATGGTGATGTTGCATCCCTGTCATAGCCCGATGCATTGTCACAGATCCCAAGGCAGTGACACGTATCCCAATGAAGTACATGGATCCTAATGTCGATGGATAAGACAAAATATGGGTACACGGATCCCAATGCAACATCATGAATCCCAATGCAATGTCATGGATCTCGAGGCATGGTACATGTTTTCCAAGGCATGGATGATAGCCTCTATACATGTACACAACTCCCAATGCAGGGTGCCCACTCATAGTGGTGGGTCTAACCCCTTACAAGCCATTAGATGATGCACATCTTGTGTTTCTCTTCTAGCAACAACATAACAAAGGTTAATTTTAAAAATTGCCTAAGTTTACCATGGGAGGACACTTTTAAACTATGTTGCAAGAAAGTTGAAACGCCCCCCTCCCCCCTCAATACTGTTGATGATTGCAGCTTCGTAAGACATCCTCCAGGACACATTCTCCTCTAAGACTGAGTTGAGTCGACCTGTGAGAGAGCGCATGTGTTGGGTGTGCCCATGAGATGGGTGTGTCGTTCCTCTCTGGACTGAGATGAGACGATGTGTGCCCCTGTGTGGGGTGAGGATGCCCATGTGATGGGTGTGTCATTCTCCTCTGTGTGAGAGATAAGACGATGTGGTACTCCAGATGATTCTGTTGAGTATGACGTCCATGTGGCTGAGCACAAGTGGACGTGTCCCTAGTGGCTCAGCACTAGTGGACGTGTGGATCCCTTTCTATATTGTCTGAGAGTAAGATTTACCTGTAACCCTAATTGTGATGTAAAGGGTACAGGTCAGCCCCACCATATGTGAAAGATAATTAATGTTGATTGTAATAATTAATTATTTTATGAGTTATTGAGGTCGGTCGTGTTGTGCCAATAGACACAACTTTTACTATGTCTAGGTCTAGTATAAATAAGAGGTGATTTCCCCATTGAGGAAACACACTCACACACAAGTCACTTGTCATTTGGAAATTTCAGCAAGTACATTTCTAGGGCTGAAGTGCGCATCTCTCTTGGGTGAAAGTTTCAAGGTTGTAAAAGCACCCTCTTGTGTGCTTTAGGGTTTTATGGTTGGGGGATCTTCTCTTGAGAATATAGCAAAGGATTGATGGGTTTTCTTCCCTTGAGTAGAAGGGTTTCCCGGGATATTTCTTGTGTTCTTGTGCATGGTACTTCTTCTTGTGATCTTGGTTATTGCAGCACTTGTAAATTGTGTAGCTACATTTGTTTATGGTTCAAGTAAATGCTAAAATGAAATAAACCTCATACTTGAGCCTAGCATAGTGAAAATTCAATAGGTACCAAGCGCGTTTCCATACCAAAACGTGGAAACACGCTTGAAACATGTTTCATACAAACTGAAATGTGTTTCTAGTGCATGTAAGTGCCCGTATAATGTGTTTCAGTCCATAAAACATGCTTTAAAAAGCATCCTTTGTCTTGGGACCCATAAAAAATAATTTTTAATACTTAAAAATTAAATTTTTTTATTAGTTAGGTTTTAATAATAATTTAATAAAACCAAAAACAACCCCCTTTGCTCCTAGCACAACGTATAGTGCACGGGGCTAATCGTGCAAAGAATATAACACATACCCAACAATTATTTAGTGTTTTCCATGAGAACATTTATCGCTCATCTACATAGGGAGGTGAAGAAAGAATTAGCTAGTTTTGTTGCTAGTTTGGATGAATATTCAAACAAATTAGCTTTGGATGAGAGGAGCACCTTGAGTCCAGTTAGATGGTGAACTTGTCATGGAGCAAATGGTGTACATCTCCAAAGCCTTGCCATTCATAATCTTTTACAAGTGGCAAACTTTTCATCAACACAAAGAAATTGGAGCGCCTATGATTTTATTCATTCAGTGAAGCGCAACAGGTTAGGTTTGTAGAATGTTGAGGATCTTGTTTATGTGCATTCCAACCTTTGCCTTGCATCTTGTGGGGGTCCAAAATATAGTAGTGGGCCTTCTAAAAAATGGGATGTGGATCCGGGATGCCCTAACATGGGCATCTATCTTGTTGCATCGAATCTTGAGGAACCTAGAAGTGGAATTGGAAATACTTCTATCAATCTACATTCCACTGTTGAACGTGCATCTTGTTCTATTTTCCATGATGAATATGAAGATGAGGATGATAACTGTTAGGATTTATTGTTGATGTTTTGGTAGCTGCGAGAGGTACTTTCCCTCCTAGACGACCTTTCTTAGATGAGAAGAAGATTCTAGAAGCAAGAGAACCATTGAACAAATGTGGAAATACCCCAGAAGAGAAGTCAGCCCAAAAAAATTACCATGTTGATTTTTCTCTCGGATTTCATTTTTCTTGAGAATCAGGGCATGCACGACGGGTTTCTGCTACTGAGGATTAGGTCGTTTTTATAATAATGCTGATTTGCAAGAATTTTCGAAGCAAGCGCAGCATTCCGTGTCACAAAATGCCAGCTAGCTCCCTCATTTTCCTAGGCCCTCCCGTGAGGGAGTCAAGCCCAGTCCCGCTCTGATACCATGTTGATTTTTCTATATGAGATGATATAAGATAGATGTATTATTACAATGATGAGTGTTCCATATATAGAGAACATATGGTGACCATCCATGAAAGGATGCGTCCCTTGGATAATCAATAACTATTTATTATTATCATTTACTTATTATATATATTATTTAATAATCAATAATTATATTATTAATTTTTAATCTAAGAGAATGCCTTCCCGATGTTGTCCAAACATCAACATAAAGAACAATGAAGTGACACCTTTCCAGAAGAGAAGTCGGCCTAGTAAAGAGGACAGGAAGACTATAAATAGGAGGCACCTTAGCTCACTTGGACACACTCACTCAAACTCTCTCATCCACTCAGAAGGAAGGCGCAAGTTTGAGGAAGGTGACGTAATAGCTACAATAACAAAGGTTATTCTTGTTCAGTCTTTGTGGTATCTCTCTCTTGTGTGCTACTCTTGGTAGAGGTGCACTACCATTGTATGGTGTTGCTACTGCAGTTGGGGTGGTATTTCTAGTTGTACTTTGAGCTAGCCTTTGTGCTAGGGTTTATCTATTGGTTCATGATTGGACTTGCTTTGTGAACGAAATCTATCTAAGAAAGGTTGTTGGGTTTTTCCCCCATTTGGGGTTTTCCCAGGATAAATCTCTTGTGTTGTTTTGTCTCTTGTTTACGTTGCTATTTCTCAATACATGATATATAAGTTAATCTTAAAGAAGTAAAAGAACAATATTGCTTTGTAAGTAAAGAAAATCTAACAGGTTATGGGCCCACTCCATGCTGTCACTGCACAATAAAATATTGTCAAGCTCGTTGAGCATCAATTCCAAAGGCGTTGGGACTTATATTTACATAGAGCAGTGTACCCTACCCTAGCACACCCCCTGCAACTCTCAGCTTGCAGTTCCGTGAAAGATTAGAAATTTGAAATTTCTCAAATCTAGGGTTCTACCAACGAAAATGTCAACCAACATGAGAGTTGAAGATAGATTGAATGGAGCAAATAACTTCAAATTCTGGAAGCACAGAGTTCTCCTCATTCCAGAAGAGAGTGAGTTCTTGGATCATGTCAAGCAGATGCTTCCAGAACTAGAAGAAGAAGACACCAAAGCAAAGTTCAGGAAGAATGAGATCAGGGCCAAGAGAATCTTGACAAACTCAATAAAAGACCATCTGATACCTAATGTATCAGAACTGAAGACACCGAAGGAAATGTTTGATGCCCTAACCAAACTTATGAGAGTAAGAATACCAGTCGAAAGCTTACTCTAAGGCATCAACTCAAAAATGTGACAATGAACAAGTTAGAAACAGTCGCCAACTATTTTATGAGGATCTCGCAGATCAAGGACAATTAGTAGCCATTGGAGATCCAGTAGATGACGTTGAACTCATGACTACTACACTCAATGGATTTCCCTCCTCTTGGGATCCATTCGTTCAAGGGATTTGCGCCAGAAGCTAATTGCCCAAGTTCAACAAGCTATGGGCATATTGCACCCAAGAGGAATCCAAATTGATATCCAAGTCACAGAAGACAAATGATGATGAAAATCAAGCCCTTGTTGCTCAAGTTAAGAAAAGGAAGGAAAGGGAAGAAGGCAGTCTGAAGAAGTCTAAGAGACCACGTTACAAGAAGGATGCGTCAAGGATCAGATGCTACACTTGCACGAAGATGGGACATTATACCGCACAATGTCCTCATAAACATGAAACGGGAATGAAGAATAAGCACCATGCGCATGCAACAAACGTTGAAGAACACAAGTCAAAGGATGAAGAATTTGTATTTGTTTCAACACTCTCAGGAACTATCACTCAAGGAAATGATACTTGGCTCATAGATAGCGGTGCTTCCAAGCACATGACTGGATCCAAAAATTCTCTTTCAAACCTGACAGAAAAGAGCTCATCCCTTAAGTGGAGCTTGGGGATGATTCCAAGCATGCAGTCAAAGGCGTTGGAGAAGCCTCCCTACAACTAGACTCAAGTAACCCTCTTTTAATTAAAGATATTTTGTTTGTACAAGGCTTGGAGAAGAATCTACATTCCATCTCTACTTTAGAAGATAAAGGATTTAGGGTAGCTTTTGTGGATGGCCAAGTTCTTCTATGGCACAAGAATTCAAGCATTGATAAAGCTACCATGATTGGTGTCTGTTGACCGCCTATTCAACTAGGGGGTCAACTCCATGTGCCATGAAGATATGCATCATCGGATGCAAATATGTTGAAGACAGTTTGGTTCTACTGGGTAATTTATGCCTCCAGCACAAAATTTTGTAAACGGAATTTGCGCCCCCCTTCACCATAAAACTTTAGAAAACTCCATTTATTTGTTTTGTGGGCCCCTCCCATGTGTAGTGCGCCCCTCCTAGCCTACCACCTCACCTATTCTTGGTCCCACACCCTCCACCTCACATCCACCTCATCTATCCATGCCCCAAACCCTAAAGTTGCACCCCTCTTCTAGAGATTCCCTCCTTTGCTTGGGTTTGCAACACTTGGCATCCATCTAAGAGGGTTCACCTTGCCTCTTGAGATATAAATAGAGCCCTCTTCCTCTCTGTTAAATTTTATATGCAGCAGTGAGAGCCATTCTCC
>SNQJ01S0202747.1:7071-23805 GCA_010110895.2 Picea sitchensis | reverse complement strand
TTGTAATTTGATCTTCCTCTTGTTCTGCCAAATGAAAGTTGAGTCTTGAATGCATTTTCCAATGATGATGTCCATGTTCGATTTAATCTTTGTTCATGTGATAAGAGTGATCCCATTAATTCATCCACTGATAGCTGAGTGAGATCTTTGGATTCCTCAATGGCTATTACAACTGGATCAAACTTTGTAGATAAGCTTCTAAGTATTTTCTCTACAACCTTTTGATCTCCAACGGTTTCTCCATATGATCTAAGCAGATTTATTATTGCCATTGCATGAGTGAATAATGAATCTATTGAATCTGTATCCTTCATTTGTAAGTTTTCAAAATCCTTTCTAAGCATTTGTAATTTTGTTGTTTTTACCTTGCTTGTGCCTTGGTATGCTGTTTGAAAACTTTCCCATGCCTGTTTTGATCTTGTAGCAGCAACTACTTTAGGAAAAATTGATTCCTCCATTGCCTGCTGAATAAAAAACAATGCTTTGGAATCCTTCTTCTTATTTTCCTTCAACAAATCCTTCTCAGCTTGTGAAAGAGCCTGATAAGCTTGTTGGTCTGTTGGTTCAAGAAACCCATTTTCAACCAAATCCCAAACATCCTGGGAACAAAACAGGGTTTTCATTCTTATACTCCAATAGTCATAATTTTTGCCATTAAAAATTGGAATCTGGGGTTGTAAAATGCTTCCAGTTGCTCCTGCCATGCTTTTTTTGAATAAAATTTGCCTCTTTTTACTGTTCTTCCTCTATTTCATTTTCCAATATCTGTCAAACCTTTTGTATGATTAAAACCCCTAAATTTCTGCAATCTCTTTGCAACAGGTTAACACCTCCTCTGTACTTAGCAATAAAGTCTCCAAAAAAAAAAACACAGTAGCTACTTGTTTTCTCCAAACTTCTATACACTTGCTAAGTCTATAGCTTTATCATTCTTCAATACTCAGATTCTTTTGAATCCCCTTCAACATCAGCTTCCACAGCTTCAAGTTTTTGGACAACATCAAATACCATTAACCTTGCTCTGATACCACTTTGCCGGTTAAAAAAAACATCTACTTACAAAATGACCAAATTCCTACAAAAAAAGAGGAAAGAACCCAATGACAGTTTTTATCTGAGTAATTAAAACAAAATAGAGTTTATATACTGCTTGTTGTTTGAATCATACATTCATTCCAGAAACAAAGTATCCAGCATCTGCGCTCATTTACAAAAACAGAGTATCTAGCATCCGCATTCATTTACAAAAACAGAGTCATTTTTTAAGAGATGGGAGAAGCTTCACGAATACACTGACAAGTAGAAGAGTCGAGATACATAGAAGAATCTAGAAGGAGGGAAGAAGAATTAAATGCGAAAGTTGGAGAGTAGTTGAGAAATCATGGCAGGGGAGATTAACAAAATCTAGAGATCCACGTCACCAACAAAGAGAAGACTGCAAACCTTACTTAGCAGCACTTACATCATTTTGAGGGAAGATTTGCTTCAGAAGTGATGAAAAAGATCTGAGTAAGAAGTAGCATTGAACCTTTCTAGACCTGGAAAAGGCATTGTGTAATCTATCGGACGTATGGACAGTACATTTGTGACGAGACCGACGATGATGTTTGCATCTTGGAGTGTAAAGAGGCAATTCTTCACATGAATCATTCTCAATCCAAAGCCCCAATGCCTGTTGTTTATGCCATTAATATTTCTGTTGAGGACCCACATTATCTGCAGCATGTAACAATGGCCACATAATCATAATCTGCCATCGATACAAAGAAAATGAACAAAAAACTATGTAAAATCATGCATCAACAACATACCTTGTCATGGTCGAGTATCTTATTAAACATCTCCATACCAGTGATACCAGTCACAATAGTTTTCATAGTTTTCATTGGACCACCCTCTAGCAAAGATGAAATTTTCATAGTTCTTCTTTCTTCCATTGCAGTTATTCTGCTAACATCTTGGACCACAGAAGGAATCCACTATGGGGATAAAGAAGACGCCTCTTCCCCAAAACATAACAAAAATTTAAAGGTTCATTACATGACATATCTTATACCTCTATAGCAGCAACTACCTGACACATGATTGAATTAAAATGTAGCAATTTAGTTCTTCTTACAAATTACAAATAAATCAGCCACCTGCATCAAGCCTTTTAGACACTAGCAGATGAGCAATATGTATGTGTGTGTACCTCTATATTTTCAAATCTTACAATATCATGGATAATTGTAAAACAAAAAACATCAGTGACGTTGATAACTGATGTGTTGATCTCTGTGTTACACAATATCACAAGGAGTTCAAAAATTGTTAGTGTTGTTGGGCATCGACATTTATCCACTAACACCAGACAGTGTTGTGTGCGAAGGTTGAAAGCTCTGTAGACAAGTAGTAACATGCTGGTGACCGACTTCACGTAGAATTACTTTGGTCCCTTAGCTTAGTTAAGGCCTCCCTCTTTTAATATAATAATAGGTAGAGCGTTCTTAAGAGATCCTAAAGGCCCTGGACCTGAAGGTCCTTACGTCGATCGAGTTCCCGTGACCCACCTATAGATAGATCGACATATATAAAGGTAGATGAGCCGAGAGGGGCCCCTTAACCCGAGCCGATAATTCGGGCCTCTATATTTCTAAGAATACCAAACCTTTCAATAAAATGGAAGGTTTGGTACTGTTCAGTTAAGCAATACACAATAACAATCCATCAGAGGAAGGCAACTCATAAAACCTAACCTTGAAGGAAGGGAAGACTCCTCCTTTAAGGGAGGCAAGACAACACGCCTTGAAGGAAAGCAAGGACCCCAGTGCCAACAAAGCCAGTCGTAGAAGAACCAGAAGAACCAATAGATTCAGAAGTCGATCCAACAACTGCTTATTTGGATTATGAGTCCATTCTATAAGATCTCTGAGAGATCGAGAGAAGAATATACGGTTTATCTATTACCGGGAGTGAGGTCTTCAGTCACAGGGGGAAGGTGGAAAGTTCTTGGAGGTATAGATCGACTAGATCGTGGATCTCGTGGATCAAAGCAATTGGGAATGGATCAATCGATATGCTGATATGTCAAAAAGCATGGCTCCCTAGTCCGATCAATCATTCAATGCTCGATTGAAGGAACCTTGTCAAGATGAAACAGAAAAATCATCACTGGTTATTCTTTATTGATCCAAGCTATACATTTACATAGAAATTCATAAATACCTCGAAGAGGCAAGACCTATCATGCCTTATCTAGATGGTAAATTAGACTCTGTGCAATTCTCGGAGAGTGGTAAGCTTTAACCAGCCATCAATAAATCCATCCCTCTAAAACAAAAAAAAGAGCGCGAGTGCATATAGGTTGTAGAGGACATGTGTTTAGTGTTGTTGCACTCAACCAGTAGCAAAGCCATAAGAAACACGAGTGGTAGATACAAATCTAGATGCATCCCTTCCAGGTCTAGATCGATAGCTAGTAAGCATAACTATCTTGCCTATCCATTCGGGTACGACTAACTAGTGAGGAAGCATAAATTGGGGTATGTAAGCCTCCCTATCAATCCATTCTTCCTGCTTAAGTTCCAGCCCAGGAAAGACCCACCCAAGTCACTAGAGACAGTTGGTTAAGCAGTCGTTGAAGCAGTTGTTTCAGTCCCACCACCACGTAAATGTTAGTTTAATGTAACCTCGACAATTTGATTGTACACTGCTAGCTGTCCTGACCAGCTGTACTATCATTTCTTGATTTGCTTGAGCCTATTTAGCTCAACTAGTTTCCCTTTTCTATTGTACTCTTTTACTTGCATTCCTAATATACTGAATACTATTTATTCTCTGCTCTTTCTCTGTATTATTTGCTTCTCACTTTATCATGGTATCCGAGCTTCAACAGTAAGCCTCTCCACACAGTCTGGAGAGCAACCTGATCCACAACAGCGCAGAGCTTTCACTGTCCATGAGAGCATAGGATGCATGAGGAAGCAGAGCACAATACGCTCAAAAGATTGAGGAGTCAGAGCTGCAGAAGGAAGAAACGTTTAAAGATCTCGCGAAATTCTTTCAAATTCGTGAAAGATTGCTGCAAAAGGCAGAAACGTTTAAAGAATTTGGAAAATTCTCACAAACTCGTGAAAGATTGTTCCAGAGGGCAGAAAGATTTAAAGAATTCGTGAAAGTCTTTCAATTCGTGAAAGATTCATGAATTTCCTGCTTCAGCAGAAACTCTTTGCAAGAACAACAAAGAACATGCTAAAGTAGCCAAGAACAACCACACGCAGTCATAAGATCGGTCCTACTAACAAATCTGAGGCATTAATCGAGCTCAGAAAGGACGAGGAGCGCGCATGAAAGGCAAAAGATTTGCATTCGTTAGATCTAGGAGTGAAGATCAACATCCGTTGATCTTGAAGTAAGGTGTGGCATTTTAAGTTTTTCGGCATTTCACGGACCAGGAAACATAAGAGGGAGAGTCTTTCGACTCCCGGAGACGTGAAACTGTGAAAACATGCCAGCCGTTGAATTTCGGCATTTCGGAGTTCGAGACTTGGAGCAGTAAGGGGTCGTGAAGTCACTACCTCGCGAAGTCCCAATTCGCGAAATCCCGAAGGAGTCCAGACCATTGGATCTGGACCGCAGTGGCCTGAGAGCTGCTGGATTAAATAAGTGCACAGAAGAGATCTGGAGCCGTCCGATCTTGCGTGGGTAGCCGATAGCCATTGGATCTAGGAGAATATGCACGAGGTTTAACCCTCACATATGCAAAGGTGAGGACTCGACAAAGTCCCGAAAACATCGTGATCGTTCACAAGGAGGACATGTGGCACCGGTTGAGGTTTCAGGGAAATCCCCGAAAGGAGCATTTCGACATTTCGGCTACCGAGAATGCAAAGGGTAAGAGTTCGAGACTCTTGACCCATGAAATCCCGAAAGGATCGTGAGCCGTCTATTTTGGGGTACAGGTGTCGAAGATCTATATTTACCAGGAATTCGGGTACCGGGAGATCAAGGAGCCACGAGTCGTGAGACAAGAAGTCCCGATTCTTGAAATCCTGAAAAGGCGTTCGAGAAGGATAGGCGCCAAGATATTTTAGATTTCGGCATATTGAGGGACAAAGAACCGACGGAGTGCCTGCATCGCGAAGTCTCGAATCGCGAAATCCCGAAAAGGCGTTCGAGAGGAATGAGGCATCGGGATATTTCCGTTTTCGGCATATTGAGGAACAGAGAACCGGCGAAGTGCTTGCATTGCAATTCCCCGAATCGCGAAAAGCCGATAGCGCTTGAACAATTAGGCATGTGGTCACCGATCATGGTCACATAGACGGAGGCTAAGGGCCAATACAAGGGTCGTTAAGCTCCTTTCGGTGTTTCGGCGACCAAGAGTTGGGGAGTCAAGAAATCGAAGACTCGTATACAGGAGTCCTGAAATCCTGAAGTGAGAAAGGCCTAAGCCAGATTTGTGAAGTCGAAACTTGCGAAAGATCCAAAATCCCGAATCGCGCAGGAAACAGGTAAACATAAAATTTTCCAATTTTTTTTTTCTGTTTTGTTAAATTCTTTAATGATGGCCACGTCTAGCAATTTAGGACCAACTCAAGGTCCGATTCTTCTTGGAAAGAATTATGAGTTTTGGTCTCTTTGAATGAGATCCTTCTTGCAAGCACAAGAGTGTTGGGATCCAGTGGATCTTGGATATGTGGAACCAGATCCAGTAGACCGTTCTGCCATGACAAACCAACAGAGAACTGCTCAGGCAACACAGAGGAGCAGAGAGAATAAAGCCAAATTCTAGATTCAAAATTTAGTGGATGACTCGATTTTCTCAAAAATCACAGGCACTGGTACTTCAAAACAGGCCTGGGACATCCTTAAATCTTCCTACCAAGGAAATGACAGGGTCCAAACATTCAAACTGCAGACCTTGAGGATGCAATTCGAGACTTTAAGAATGACAAAGTCTAAAAATGTGGATCAGTTTATGACCAGAGTCATGGGAATCGTGAACCAGATCAGATTGACTGGTGAAGCCATCCCTGATCAACGCATTGTTGAGAAAGTCCTCAGAAGTTTACCAAATAAATTTGAAATGGTTGTTACAGCAATCCTTGAATCCAAGGATCTGTCACATTTTTCAACAGATGAACTAATTGGTTCCCTGGTGACACATGAGACCAGACTGCATCTCACAGATGAGTCAATCGCCAATGCCTTCAAAACTCAATTCTCCTTCAGCAGAGGGAGAGGCAGAGGAAGAGGCAGAGGTCACCAAGGATGAGGGAGCATTACAAGTAACCAACACTCAAGTGCAGGTAACAGACAATAGAACCAAAATCAAAATTTCCAAGGTCACAGACAACAACACTAGAATCAAAAGATCAAAAGACAAATCAAGCATACAATTCTATTACTGCAAAAAGTATGGGCACTATGAATCTGAATGTAGGAAGAAGCAAGCAGATCAGCTCTCAGGTAGAGAACATGTCTCAAATCATACGGGAGAAACCTGAGGAGGTATGTTTCTCTCATGCCACAAGACTGAAGAACAACCTAAAGATATCTGGTTGCTGGACAGTGGATGCAACAATCACATGATAGGTAACAAAGATTTACTTTCATGCATTGATTCTTCCATTTCATCTGATATTACACTTGGAAATGATTCCTTAGTCAAAGTTCAAGGAAAATGAACTAGACCTATTCTTACTAAACAAAATGTAAAGAAAGACATAAACAATGTCTATCATGTTCCAGATCTGAAACATAATCTACTAAGTGTAGGACAACTCATTGAACATGGCTATAAGGTACTTTTTGAGGGAGCATCCTGCAGGATATTTGATAAAACACCCACCAGAAAATTGATTTCTGAAATCCACATGACTCAGAATAGGATGTTCCCCTGACCCTCAGAACAACAAATCTGATCCAACCATATGCACAAAGTGCAACCACCCCCAATGAAACTATGGTTTGGCATACAAGATTTGGACATCTACCCTTTCAAACTCTAAGTCTTCTATAGAAGAACTCCATGGTTAAAGGTCTCCCTATCTTCAAAGAGAAAAATTCCCCATGTGAGTCTTGCATACTTGGAAAACATAAGAGAACTAGTTTTCCACAATCCTCCACTCAAGCCAAACAACATCTCGAACTTGTACACACTGACCTATGTGAACCAATGCAAACAGACTCCATAGGTGGTAGCTTTTATTTTCTAATGTTTATTGATGACTTTAGCAGGAAAATCTAGATCTATTTTCTCAGACACAAGTTTGAAACTTTTGCAAAATTCAAAGAATTCAAAGMAGAAGCTGAAAAATAGAGTGGCAAATATATAAAAGCGCTCAGGTCAGACGGAGGAGGAGAATACAACTCCAATGAATTTGCAAATTTCTGCAAATCACAGGGCATTATCATGCAAACTACAACCAGGTATACTCCACAACAGAATGGAGTGGCTGAAAGGAAAAACCAGACAATAATGAACATGGCAAGAAGCCTACTCAAAGAGAAATGTTTGTCGAATACTTTTTGGGCTGAAGCAGTAGCATGCTCAGCTTATCTCTTGAATAGATCTCCAACCACAAGTCTAAAGATGAAAGTCCCTCAAGAAGCATGGAGTGGGACAAAGATAAATGTTGCGCATCTAAGGACATTTAGATGCATAGCATACGCTCGCATCCCTTCCGAATTAAGGAAGAAACTTGATGATAGAAGTGAGAAATGAATCTTTACTAGATACAATGAAACATCTAAAGCATACATGCTTTACAATCCAATCTCAAAGAAACTAATTCTCAGCAGAGATGTAAAATTTCTGGAAAATCAACTCTGGAACGAATATGAAAATCAACAAATGGACAGTCAAAATCCATTGCTGCCCAGTTCTGAAAACACAGAAAATTCAGGACAACCAATACCTCAACTTGCTCTTCCAAGATTACAGGTACAAGGACAAGCTGAAAACTCTCAAAATAACTCAACTTCCAATAGAGACTCTTCCTTTGAACCTCAAAATTAGAGAACTAGAAGTTTGAGAGAAATCCATCAGCAGTTGGATGACATTGAACAACACAACTTGTTTGCCTTAATGTCATTTCAACCTACATCTTTTAAAGAAGCAGCTAAGGAGCCACATTGGGTTCAAGCCATGATCCAAGAAATTGACTCCATTGAGAAAAAAAAGAAATGGGATCTTGTTGATTTTCCCAGACACAAGAAGAGTATTGGTGTCAAGTGGGTTTAGAAAACTAAACTGAATGAAAAAGGGAAGATTAAAAAACACAAGGCAAGACTTGTTGCCAAAGGATTCTCACAACAACCAGGTACTGATTATGGTGAAATGTTTTCTCTAGTAGCAAGATTAGACACTGTAAGGACTCTATTGGCCATAGCAGCCCAACACAAATGGCAAGTATACCAGATGGATGTCAAGTCAGCTTTCCTGAATGGTTTCTTAGAAGAAGAAGTTTATGTCGATCAACCGCCTGGATTTGAAGTCCAAGAGAAGAAAACCAAAGTATGTCGGTTGAAGAAAGCCTTGTATGGCTTAAAGCAAGCTCCAAGAGCTTGGTACAACAAAATTGACACTTACCTGATCAAAAGTGGTTTCAGCAAAAGCCAAAATGAGCCAACTCTTTACACCAAAACAGATCAGCACGGTAAAATTTTTATTGTATGTTTATATGTTGATGACATGATATATACTGGAAATCTTAAATTAACAAATTTTAAACATGCCATGCAATCTGAGTTTGAGATGACAGATCTTGGCATAATGAAATATTTTTGGGGGATTGAGGTTGATCAATCAACCAAAGGAATTTTTTTTTGTCAGAAAAATTATGCAGCAGACATCATCAAAAGATTCTGCATGGAAGAATGCAATCCAACAGAAACCCCTATACCCCTAGGAAAAAAATTGAGCAAGAAAGATGAAGGCCCTACAGTGGACACTACCCTGTACAAAATTTTAGTAGGCAGTTTGTGGTATCTTATAGAAACTAGGCTTGATATTATGTATGAAGCCAACCTTGTTTCTAGATACATGGAATTCCCCAAAGATTCTCACTGGAAGATGGCGAAACGAATTTTGAGATATGTTGCAAGAACTCTCAATTTTGGATTATGGTACACTAAATCTAATGATCATCATCTCTCTAGTTACACAGACAATGATTTTGTAGGCAGCCTAGATGACAGGAAAATCACCTCAGGACATGTTTTTCACCTGGGCACGAACCTGATTTCATGGGCATCAAAGAAGCAACCAATTGTATCAATATCTTCTGCAGAGGCAGAGTATGTCGCTGCTACCTCAGCTTCCTGTCAAGCTGTGTGGCTGAGAAGAATATTGAAAGATATGTCACATACAGAAAAGGATCCAACTCCTATCTTCTGTGACAACACCTCAGCAATTGCTCTATCCAAAAATCATGTGTTTCTCAAGAAAAACAAACACATTGGCACTCGTTTTCACTTCATCTACGAGCTAGGCAATAATGGTGATATTGCACTTCAATTCTGTGGTTCTCGATATCAGCTCGCATATATCTTCACAAAGCCACTGGGAAATTCTGTTTTTGATTTTCAGAGACAACACTTGGGCATAATCAGTGCTGATGTTTGTAACTTTTGAGTTTAAGAGGGAGTGTTAAATATAATGTAACCTCAACAGTCTGACTGTACACTGCCAGCTATCCTGGCCAGCTGTACTATCATTTCTTGATTTGCTTGAGCCATTTAGCTCAGCTATTTTTCCTTTTCTCAATACTCTTTTTCATTTGTACTCTTTCACTTGCATTACTAATATACTGAATTTTATTTCTACTCTGCTCTTTCTCTGTATTCTTTGCTTCACATTTTATCATTATCGTCGTTCCTCTCACTGTTTGGTGCTTGGGAAAAACTTAATCCTCTAACTGCTATTTACCCCTTTTGATTCAAACACATAAAGCTGGTCGATTACCTGCATGTTCCCTATATGATGTATTTATGTGTGGACGAACAATGAATATGATATCGATTAAGCAATTATTCATTTACAATCACAGTTTCTACTTTTGTGCTCGGGTGAAAACCACTATTGGTTGATCTCTTGTTCGAACCCTTAGATTAGACCTCTAACCTCTACTTATCCTCCCACGAGTAAGTGTATTCTCTGTGTTGATCGGACCTCGCTTTGTATATGTGTGTTCAATCATGAGCAGTTCAAGACTTCTCCTTGCTTCTAGTGGTAGTTGGGGTATAAAGACTACTCCATCTAATCCAAACCAGCTTGCAAATATTGAAGTTGAGACCTCTTGTTTGCTCAAGAAATTATCGTTTTCTTGTTCAAGAAATTATGTGTAGTTGGTTTGAGTATCCATTAGTTAAATGTAGTGGTCTAATCATAAAAGAGAAAGCAACTACACTACTTAATAATCGTTGGTTTGAGTATCCATTAGTTAAATGTAGCGGTCTAATCATAAAAGAGCAAGCAACTTCACTACTTAATAATCGTTCAATAGTGACAGTGCAACTCCACTCGAAGAAGAAGAAAATCAAAGAATAATAATAATAAGTTGAAGGTTAGGTATTGAGTAGAGGAAACCATTCTATGCTCAATCAAGATCTTGATGTGCTCAATGTGCCTTCTCATTCAAGTTAATGCTCAAGCAGGTGTGGTGTTAATAGTTGTATCTTGAGTGACCACTCAAGAGATCAATGATATCACTTGGACTTAGAATTGACATGATCTAAGATCCGTAAAGGTCAAGATATTGATGTGCTCAATGTGCCTGCTCATTCAAGTCAATGCTCAAGAAGATGTGGTGTTAATAATTGTATCTTGAGTGACCACTCAAGAGATCAATGATATCACTTGGACTTAGAACTGACATGATTTGGACTTAGAACTTACATGATCTAAGATCCGTAAAGGTCAATCTCTTGATGTGTTCAATGTACCTACTCATTCAAGTTAATGCTCAAGCAAGTGTGATGTTAATAGTTGTATCTTGAGTGACCACTCAAGAGATCAGTGATATCACCTAGACTTAGAACTGACATGATATGAGATTCGTAAAGGTTAAGCTAAGAGAGGTTGATCAAGAGAAATCATGAAAATATGTTCTCTCTCTTAAGATATTGCTCGAGATATTAGGGCACTCCTCTTGTGATATCTCTTAGAATTTTGAAACCCTCCCAGTCTCTGCCGGAGATTTGCTAGTGAAAACAACATCAACAATCACATTCTCATAGGCATATTATATATAATATAAGCTTTATCATACAGATTTATAATATACTTTATATATAATATATCATATTATCTTTAAATCATTTTGACTAGAAACTATAGGTTCAATGTATATTAATTCCATGCCTTTCTATGGTTTTTTAATGACACACAATGAATCTTTAGGAACTTTCCAAGGAGTTTGTTTTCGATTAAAAAAACACTAAGTCTTGGTCTTATAAATCCAACATTCAAATTAAAACAAAACTGCCAAGAGAATCCCATCAAAACCACCAACCCTAGCACAATAGAAAAATATAACAATCACTAAATAAATTTAATCCTGCAACATCGAACTCTAAACAAAGGGACTGGTTGTTCAAAAAGTTAACTGATAAACTCTTGATTAACAATTTTGTGGCCACCAACCCTCTCACAAAGACAACAAATGAGTGGACATGTGTCCATCATGGCAGCTTAGTCCAGGAATAAGTGAACATGTCCAGCATTGGCAGGGACTAAGATGCCATGCAACAGTTGTTTATAATGTGAGAGAAACTCTCTAAACATTAAGTAAAAAGCATTAACTCGTTTTCTTGCAAAACTATGAATATTGAAGTTAGATTGATGGCTTACCTATAGATATCATGTATCTCAAAATTACACAAAATAAGTAGAGTTCATAAATATACTTTATTGGAGACAATGCATACTGCTAAAATCATAACATTAAAATTCAGAATGCAACTTTCTCATTAATGGATCACATTGTTGTACCACTAAATTCAATATATTAAAGTTGAAAAAGCCACTTACTTAGCCAGCAATGTTTGAAGTTTTTAATTAGAGTCAAAAACCTAAATTCAACTGAATACAATATATTGTGTGGGCATATATGTATATGTGTTTCCCGTCAAACTTCAGCTCTCACAGCATAGCTCTCACAGCATGTGCACTTTTAGTGGGGCTTCTCTCAAGCACAAGAGAACTACCCATAATCCAATTCATAACCATGAGTAGGAGGAAAGGCCTATAACTAGATCACCACGTATATAATTTGTGACTGCACGGGAAGAGGTGGCTGGGTGTATGTGGTGAATAGAGAAACTTTATTTATGAGAATATGGAGTAATAAGTAAATATTAATATGGGGTAGGGCAACAATTATAAAAGATTGAACAAACTTCACAAACTATAATGACCATTCAATGAAGTAATCCTCATTGTAAAATGACCATTCAATGAAGTAATAGTCATTGTAAAAGTCAAAAGCGAGTTGGGAGTTGAGATTTAAGCAAGTGCAAACCTTCACAAACTATAATGACCATTCAATGAAGTAATCCTCACTATCAAAGTCAAAAGCCCAATTGAAAAGACATCTCCCAAAAGAGTAAATTAAAGAAACGAGAAATTCAATTGTTTTATTTTTTTAGTAGATTTAATAGAAAGAGATAGATTACATTTAATTCATTTTTCTCATTAAAGGAGGGAAAAAGTAAAATTAATAATTGATTAATGAAAATTTTAATCATTCAAAATTTTTATATTATATAACACAACTTATTTTAAAACACAAATTTATCAAAATTAAAGAAGCAGCTGAAACAAAGACTTTTAAAGGAAATATCAATTAGTTAAATCACTATCAAGGTCAAAAGCCGAGTTGAAAAGACATCTCCCAAAAAAGTAAATTAAAGAAACGAGAAATTCAATTGTTTTATTTTTTAATGAATTTAATAGAAAAGATAGATTACATTTAATTCTAAATTTTCAATTAAGAGGGAAAAAGTAAGAGTAATAATTGATTAATGAAAATTTTATTCATTAAAATTTTTATATTATAACTTTTAACTTATTTTAAAACCCTTTAAATTATCAAAATTAAAAAAGCAGCTGAAACAAAACTTTTTAAAAATATCAATTAATTAAATCAATCTTTTCCAAGAATGTTAAGGATCCATTAGATTTATTTTGTTACAAGAGTGTTAGAGTGTTCCACATGTAAAGAATTTGGCTTTTATATTTTACTTTATTTTATGCCAAATTAAGTAGTTACTTACAACACGTGGATCAGGTACCAGACACAATTATGTAATAGAGTCCACAATAGTAAAGAGAGACGACACAGTTGTGTAATGGAGTCCACAGTAGTAAAGAGAGACGACAATTCTGTATATTCTTATCACATTTGGATGTCATGCATGAAACTACTCACATATCTATGACCTGCAGTGCCCGCTTAGAAGGATGATCTATTATATCAGTCCATTTTAGGGTGGAGACGATGTAGAACATACCAACGCTATGAAAATACTGGTGAATCATGTTATTGAGGTATTTTTTTTCGTCTACTACTAGTGTAGATGTGCTTTTGCATGGTGCTTGTCACAGAGGACTAGTTTAGTTTTTCTTGCTGCATGTGATAGAGTGATTAAAAAAATATCCAGAATATGAGAAAAGCCAAATGAAAATGTCAAGCGGACACTGGATCTTTTCAAGTTCTAAGTTTGGTTTTTTTCTAAATAAATAAGAAATGGTTTATAAATATCCATACAATAGTCCTGTTAATTTTTATTATCATGTTATATTTTTATAATTAGCACAACCACAAACTCTTGGCTGTGAACGCTGAAAGGTTGTGATTAAGTAAAAGTAACTATAAACTGAGCTACAGTATCTTACCGTTCAAAGAACCAATTCTTTTGGTCCACACCTGAATCTATATCACCCTACCAGAGCTCGCCTAAGATCCTGACTTACCAGATTCTACCCTAACTGAGTTTGCCCTAAGGTCCTTACCATCTATCAAGAGGAACTCCCACAACAACCAGAAATGGCCCTCAAGAAGCAAGTCGTTGGAGTAGTGATAATGCGACTATCAGACATACATATAAAGGAGATGCATTAGTTGTAGCTTAAATAACGCTGACTGAAATGAGAGGGAGAGAGATGGATGTTCAAGGCTGTAGCGGTGCTGAAAATATGTTTTGCTCAAGGATGTCCTCACTTTTATACTAAAGGATGAGCCCCAACTCACCTGACCATGTGTTGGAATTTTATGATATATAGATTAAGGAAAAAGGAAAATTTATCCACTAAGCCCCTGGAGATCCCACCCACCCATCACATGCTTCATCACCGCATACGAAACAAAATTCCCTTATGTATGCTCCGACCAGTGGCGTACCATATTATGTATCTCTGATAAACAGTAGCCATGGATAGTGCATGACGTCCCTTATGCTAAGCATCCACTTCTTTGCATTACTTACCGACATTGACATTTCCATTCAATAGTTGTTCGTCAATGATCCCTTGTCAACCTGAAAAATCATCATTAATGTAAAGAGAATATGATCACCTGTATTAATTCCGACATAGAGTCCAGAAGAAGATCCTAGAACTCTGTAACAATATAGTGTGCACTGCTAATGGGGTTGAAATAATAATTATTGGCAACGTCATCGGTTCCCATGCTTATCGCAAACTAGCCTCCTGATATTATCTCGCTGGCATTCTTCACGCCTACCATATTCACAAGTTGCTTTTGACAAAGCTTGAAATTCTCCAGTTGCTGCCGAGAGTTAGAACATTTTGTAGGAATTCAAGACGGATTATATTTCAGCTATGAAATGTCTTTCTATATATCTAAATCCTTATATCTCTAGAGCATCACATGTAAAACATGTACTAACAACAACAGCTGAGGTAGTATCATTGTATCCAGCAACAGAAGAAACCAGGTCCACTAGGTTGTGTTCTTACACAGAAACCATGCCGGGTGRTACGGGACGGGGATCACTTCCCATGTAGAGTAATGCATGAGTGTGCAAAGGTGATTCTAGGATTGTTTCTCAACGTGTTATTAAGATTAACCCATCTGTAAGAAATAAAGATAGATGGGATTAGTGTGTCAATATGATATAGAGATTTCACTTTTGAAGGCACTATACCTTTCTACAAGTCGCAAGTCACATATTCTTCATGCAATCCTTTGGACACATCAAAGGATCATTGTCCTCCTAGTCAAGACACATGGGTTCGTGACAATATATTTTATTTTGCAAATAATTCAATGTTTTTTTTTGTTATTCGTGTGGGATTTAAGCAAATTTATCTTGTATTAATATTTTGTGCCCTAAGAATCACCTCAGGTTAACATGGTGACTAAACGTGTTGAGGAGGGGGCTATTAAAGTTGGGGAGAATGTTCATGTCTTATGGTGTATTCATCTACACATGAAGTTAGTATTGATGTATATAACTGAATCTGCTGGATATAGGTCTATAAGGGGTGCTTCTTGCTTTGTTGCGAGTGAAAGTGCTGGGCTTTCCTTCAAGTCAAGAGTGAGCAGTCATAAGCGATGGAAGGTAAGAAGGACCAATTGTTGCATCTTCAAGCACAGGGTCAACTCCACCTTCTTCTTTCTTTGTAAGAAAAATTCAAAGCCTAAGCCTAAGCCTAAATTCTCATCTTCCCTCTTTTCTCCACATATTTTTGTATAAATTTGGATTCTCGTGGCTTCTCAAGATAGGAGAAATTGTTTACATCAAACATTATGTGCATATTCGGGTAGAAGCCGCAGATGCTCGCGAGCTGGATATGTTTTTGTTATCATTTAGAATCATGCATGATAGGTACTTTTTTAAACCCTAACCCTAAATTGACATCTTTACTCTTTATATCTAGATATTTCTTGCAAATCTGGTTTCTCCTCGTTTCTTAGCACATAGGCATTGTTTACATCATATGTTTTATGTATGTTTGGTTAAAAGTCGTAGATTCCCACGGGCAGGATGTGTTCTTGTTATCGTTTACAATCCCTCACAATATGTTCTTGTTATTGATTACAATCTATCGATTGGATATAGTGTTTTGGTTGATTGTAATGCATTTAATTATTTTTTGTTCTTATTATTCATTCGTTTTGTAATGGCCAGTTTCAGGGAAGTCTCTGTTTGTTTATTTTGGTTTTTGAAACCCACAACCTAATACAAATAGGTTTAAATGAATTCCAACCAATTGGTGGAAAGATTATGCAAATGATGAACCTTCTAAGATCCAACACCTATTGCAAGCTGAGGATATGAAAATCTTTATAACTGATACATGCGTTGTTGGGTTCTGTTATTATTTTAATATTTGGCTAGTGAAAATTTATGCACAAATATTTGATACCCAACTTTTTGTTCGGTTTGTTTGTTGATTAATCTTTTTCTTTTTGAGTCTGAGTCTTTCATTGGATATTCTGTGTTTATTTTCATTCTTTTATGTTCTTCTTGATCTAGAACTTTGTTTTACTGAAGTGGACGAACTGGCTTAATGCTATAATTGAGGCCAAAACTTTTGTGTAAATGATGTAAAATGATGATCATTTAACTACTTCTGAATTTTATTGATGTCTTAAAATTTGATCTTTTTAAAACTGATGCACAAAATACTTCTTTTGCTCCACATAAGTTTTTGTAGCTTATGGGTACATGTTTCTAGTTGTTTCCTTCCAATTTGGGCTTTGATGTTGGTCTTTATGT
>SNQJ01S0202746.1:0-16734 GCA_010110895.2 Picea sitchensis | reverse complement strand
TTGTTCCAAGAAGTATTTAAGACTATCATGATATGTTTTGACCTTGAAGTGCCTACCTATTAGGTAAGGATGCCATTTCTTCAATGCATGTAGTATTGCCATCATTTCCTTCTCATAAATGGGTTTGTGTAAGTCCTTTCCCTCGAGTGGTCAACTTTCAAAATCCAAGGGCCTTCCTTATTGCATTAGGACAACACTAATTCCATTTCCCAAGGCATCACATTCCACAATAAAGGTTTTTGTGAAGTCTGGAGTGGTCAAGACAAGAGATTTTCACATCACCTCTTTAAGTTGTTCAAAAGCTTTAGTTGCCTCTAGATTCCATGAAAATGCATCCTTCTTAGTTAGTGTCATTAAAGGTGTTTCTATTCTTCCATAGTGTCGAACAATCTGTAGTGTCTAAATAGATTGCTCCATGTAGTTCATCTAAAAATTCATCAATGATGGGAATAGGAAACTTATCTTTAATAGTGATCTTGTTGAGCTATCTATAATCTAGACACATACGCCATGAGCTATCTTTCTTGAATACCATTACCACTGGTGCAGAGTAAGAACTTTGGCTAGGTCTAATAATGCCATCCTCTAACATTTCTTCAACCATGCACTCAATTTTACTCTTCTGGGCATAAGAGTATCTGTATGGCCTGATGTTAGGAGGAACACTCCCAGGAATTAGGTGAATTTCATGATCATGATTTCAAATGGGTGGAAGACCTTTGGGAATATCTTCAAATACTTTGGAATGATTATCAATGATCCCTTGGAGATATTGAGGAATAGATGGCTTAGATGTTTGAGAGATTTGGCTAATTTATAGTGAATGAAATTATGAGTACTGCCAGAATCAATTAGGACGATTGCATTTTTCTTTTTGATGTATCCTTCTATCTTGAGGGTTTGAGGAGTGCTAATTCTAGCCAATTCATTACACGATATCATGGGAGTCAACTCTTCAGACAAAATTGCTTCTACATTTTCATCTTGATATGGTTCTTGTTCTTGTTCGTCTTCCTCTTCACAATCTATGTAGAATAATTTCTTCTCACCACACTTATGTCCCTTACTATACTTGTTGTCACAATTAAATCATAAACCTTTTTCTTTTCTTTCCTCCATTTGTTGAGGTGCCAACCTTGTAGGTTGAGGTGTTTTAGAAGAAGGAGCATTATTCTCTCTATAGATGTTGGGATTGGTCCTTTTAGTAGCCATAGCCATATTTTTACTCAACATTTTTTTCCACCTTAAATGCATTCTCCAATGATTTGGGTTCCCAAAGGTGAACCTCATGTTGAATGTCATCCTTTAAATTTCCTATGAATACATCAATCAAGTGCTCATTTGGAATATCTATTACCTTTATATTCAATCTTTGGATGAGTTCTCAATGTGATGGAGTGTGAACCCTTTTTTCTTGAGATTTATCGATTGGCTAAAGAAATGATATTGCTCCTTGTATCCTCATAGTGTGCTATCATTTCTTAAGGTGAAAATTGTCCAAGTGGCAGTTATTTGTGATAACAAATCCATCGATACCATACAAATTGATTGGGTTCTAAATATAAAGAAGAAATTACGTGCCTTTTGTGTATGTGGCATTATGTAGATCAAATAATTGCTCCATATGAAGTATCCATGTGTGATTGGGTCCTTGCCATCAAACTTCCTCATATCGATCTTAGGAGCGTGGTTGGTCTTCAACCCAAGTTAGATTTCTCCATTCTTGATTCACCTATTGTGTCCTCATCATTAATTTCATGGGATGCATTTTCACTTCAGTGTCTTCTCTTATTCCCAAGAAAATTTTCAATATTTCCATGATCTCCTCTTTTAAACCATCCATCTTAGTATTTATTGCCTCAACAGCTTCCATCTCTTGTAGTTCATCTTTTGTTAGTATCTTCTTTTTAAAATCATTTATGTCCCTACATTTCTTCACCTTCAGCAAGTCCAAGTAGAAGTTATTAAGGCTTTTTTGGTGTAGAGGTTCCCTTTTTAGGTAGCATGTTGGCCAAAGTATCACTTTTGAACCTTGATTTTGGGTGGTTCTTATAGACAATCTTTCTTATATTGTATATCCCAAATTTTATGATACATACAGGTATGAAACTATTTATATGATTCTGAAGTATTTCTTCTCTTAGAGTTACCCACGGGTCTTATCAAAGTGGATGTGCCAAGTGGAATTCACGGTAAATTCCCACAACTGATTTTTGGCCTTTCCGGGAGATCTCATTTGTATAGCATGCCCATAAAAATGAATTGATATAAAATTCTAAAACTTGTACCGGAAATACTAGGCATCTACTATAAAAAAGAAACCAGGTCTCATTCAATTTGTATACTCTAGGAAGAGTTATGATTTTTTACAGAACACCTTCTTGAGACTGATCAATAGGACTAGTCATACCTATCTTCCATAAGATTATTATCTACAAATGAATATTGAGAAGATGAAGTACACCACACATACCTTACTAATTTATATGAATATCCCCATCTTTTGGTCTAGCATTACAAAAATGTTTATAAGCGAAAATTCCTTAATATTTCAGTTCGGAATGATTCTAGAACCCTATCTTGCAGAACCTGTATCTCGATTATAAAGAACCGAATGAAATTTTTAATAGCGATACCTTGATCACGTATGTCAATATCATCCAATCATTTCCTTTTGAAACATTTTAGAAAAGCAGTTATAGCTAAAATTCCAAGGTGTCTCGGATCTGAGTGAAACTCCAAGACCTTGAGCTCGATACCATATGTTAAATTAAATATCAATATAGCATGAAAAACATCAGAATAAATTACTCAAAGCCTTGAAAAGAGAGATAATTTCATATAATAAGCCACTTTGAGGAAACCTTCTACCCACATAAATGTTCAAGTACAAGATGAGTCAAATGAAATGTCTCCTTGGTATATATAGAGGAGACTACAGGAGGTATAATTACAATAATGGAATAAAGTGACATAAAATAAAATACATTACTAATGTAATATGCCCCAATTAAGGGTAATGGGCCAATATTAGAAACTAACACAGGTGTACTTGCTAATGGACCCTCATCTTCTTCCATTTGAACTTGGATGGAAGGATAATGGTTCATCTTCATAGATCACTATTGGAAAACATTGAACACCGATTGAGGCTACATCTGGAACTCTTGAGATGGTTGGCTAATAGAGACAACAAGTTGGATGGTTGTCATTGATGGCAACCTTTTTTTTTTTTTTTTTGTTGTTTTTTTTTGTTGTCATTGATGTCAAGTTTGTATCAGACAGGGATCCCATTGAAACAAGCTTTCACTATTCAATAGTAGTCATTGGATCATCAAAAATGAATCTGGATCGTTGATTCAAATTCTTTACGGAGTTTTGCGCATCATGATTTGGAAGTGACAAGAACTTTGAATATTAGAAATGCCAAAATCGTGATATGCAATATGGTGATCTAATCATAGCCGTTAAATAAAGCGGTCGGGACCATCACTTGGAGAGGAAGCGTGCCAAGCGATGAACTCCCTTAGGAGAAGCTTAATAGGAGGCTTCTTCGGAGTTCGGGGACCGGAGATTTCAATATGCAAGAACATGATGCAACAAAATCCCGTTCGTGATATGCGATATGGCAAGTCAATCACAGCCGTTAAAGGAGATC
The DNA here is from genome assembly GCA_010110895.2 of Picea sitchensis. Taxonomy (NCBI): domain Eukaryota; kingdom Viridiplantae; phylum Streptophyta; class Pinopsida; order Pinales; family Pinaceae; genus Picea; species Picea sitchensis. The sequence continues at coordinate 13,076 of SNQJ01S0202746.1, read as the reverse complement.
AGATGCGGGTGATTCCAGTTTGTGTCGAAGTTTCGGGAATCGGAATTTCAATATCTGAAAGAACCTGATGAAACCGGATTTAGCGATACTCTGAAAATCGAGTCAATCCACGGTAGTTAAAGGAGATCAAATTGGACCATTGATTCCGGTTGTGTCGAGAAGTTTGAGGATCCCGAATTTCAATATGAAAAGCACACAATACAATGAAAACCAGGTTGTGATGTCTTGAGAAATAAATTAGGCTGAGCCAGGTGAGATCAATGATCTGGAACGTTGATCTGACCTCTCATCGGAGTTTCAGGGATCGCAATTTGGAAGTAACAAGAACTTGCAACATGGTGTGAAATCATGATATCGATATTGTGACACAATCGTGGCCGTTGAATAAGATGTATTTTGGACCGTTGATCTAACTCAGGTGTTGGAGTTTCATGAATCCACGACTCCAAAAAGGAAAAGAAAGCAGTGCAATAGGATTCGATTCGCGATGAGTGGATTCCCAGCAGTAATGTAACCGTCGAGATCTAAATATAATGCGGATCGTTGATGCATTTTCTACATGGAATTTGGGATCGGGTTTTGACAGTAGAAAGAACATAGAACGTAGACATCATTGAAATGTGATCACGTGATTTCTAGATAAAGCATACTCTTGATGTGGAGCCACCAGTCGATGGAGGACAAGGTGTAAGATCCGAGAGGAGTCGGGGATTGGCATATCGCGGGTCAAAGGGGAATATGCACATTGACATCGTAAAACCTGAAACTAGCGAGGAAATTATGAGTGGCGATCATGTGATAGGCGGTCACATGGACCATTGAGTAAAATTTGGAAAGGGCTAAAAGCTCGAGAAAAGGAGCACGCCGGGGATCGGAGAATCGTGGGTTCCGAGTACATGTGCACACCGACAATGAGAATGCGAAGCGATTTAAAAAGGAAAAGAATAATAATAAATAAAAAATCAGATTCTTGGATAAACCTTGATTGTGATCAGAGGGTTACAGTTCTTTCTTTCAGTTAATTCCTCTGTTACAAATATGCTAAGTAAAACGGACTCGTGATTGTCAATGTGTTAATGTTTCAGTTACAAGGACAGTTGTCACTGTTCTTACCGAAGGAGATGGGAATTTGAATAAATCTGTTCAAGTGTATAAAAATATAGTTAGAAAACGAGTACATTAATGGGTTAGGCTATTCGAAGGAAAATGAAATAAACTTGATAAGAAAAATAAAATGGCGAGAGATAGGAATGAAATTGAGCAAATATGCGAGAGGGAGATGAAATGGAAGCTGACTGACCCGAGAATGAGAGAGAAGAAATGGAGAGAAGAAGCGAGCGAGAATGAGAGAAGCGAGGGAGAGAGAAATGAATAGAAAAAAAGTTGATGCAGGCAGACACGCTAAACAAGCGAAGAAGAAGAATTATGAAGCAGTTTGTTGAAGATGAATCTGAAGAGCAATTGAGTGATTTATCTGTGTAGTTATCACAATGTATTCATTATTTGCTATTTGAGGGTGCTTAGGAGGTGCTTGGGAGGGCTATTTGTCCTCAAAATTTAAAGTGGGATCTTGAACATAGGAAATTGTAACTTCCATCTGGTTTACTGACCGAAGAAGAAACAAAATTGGCGAGGTGGTGCTAGGAGAACAAATTACTGTTATGCGAGTTGGAGCGTATGGCGGAATTTAGTGCTTCCATCCGGTTGAATGTGGAACATTGAGGAAGTTGGTGCTTCCACCTTCAGTTGGTCTTTGGAATACTCGGGAGTTGGTGCTTCCTTCTAGTGGGTGCTAGAGAAGCAGGAGAGATCTCAAACAAGTTGACTTGTAGACGAATGGCAACCTCACATTGAGTTGGTCTCAATTGTAAATGATGTCTGAAGCGCATAAAGGTTGCCTATCATTCTAAGAAGAAGGGTTTTCTCCCTTTATGGGTTTCCTCATAATCGTCTCTGTGTGTATTTCATGTGTGGCTGATGGTCTTATATTTCTTGTTCATATGTTGTATATTGTTGATGACCATGAAGAAATATTAATAATGTTTTAACGGACTTAAAATTGTTTAAGCTTATATGGCCCAGTTCACCCCCCTCTCGGTTGTTTTAGTATTTTCCAACAATTGGTATCCGAGGCAGTTTCTTTTATTTAAAGGTAGATAAATAGCTTAAACATGACAAGTCATGAAGGACTTCAACCTCTAAGTCCCCTCTCTATTTGATGGAACAAATTTTACCTTGGAATTAGAATGAGAACATATTTAATGGCCTTGAGTCCTGATGTTTGGGATGTAGTAGAATTTGGATATAGAAAGCTTGGTGTGCTAGCCAACAAGGATGATAAGTTAGAGTTTAAGTTTTAACGTTAAGGGGATGAATGTTATCTTGAATGGACTTGCTGAAGCTGAGTTTGTAAAAGTGATGCACCTTGATACTACCAAAGCAATGTTGGATAAACTTATTAGAGTTATGAAGAAATGAGAAAGTAAAGAGGCCAAACTTCAAACATCTGATTGAAATTTGAACAAATAAAGATGAATGAAGATGAAACAATTGAAGTATTTTCTAAGAGTTGAAGAACTTGTAAATGCCATGAAGGGTCTAGGTGGGACGGTTGTGGCTCACTCTTAGTTGAGAAAATTTTAAGATCTTTACTGATAAATTGAAATCAAAAGTCTCTGCAATAAAAGGAATTGAATGATCTTAAAATCTCGCCCCATTGATCAACTCCTAGGAATCTTAACTACATGAAATGAGAAATTAACAAAGATAAATCCAGCATAGAAGCATCTTTTTAAAAGCTCGTGACAAGATGCGATTCAATTTGATGACATTACAGAGGCAAAATTTGTGAGAAAGGTTAAAGAAAGGATCGGGGAAAATATCAAAGGGAAGTTTCCCTTCAAATCTTTTAACTATGGAAATATAGGTAACTTTGCATCTAATCCCCCATCGGAAAAAGGGTCAGAACTTTGATGGTGAAAATAAGTACAAGTACAGAAATAACAAGAAAGAAAAAGTTTGGTTGCAAATAATGACCAATCCTCAGAAGACATAGATAGTGACTCAGCCAGTGAAGATAAGGCAAATGACTTAAATTGCCTGGCCAAAGAGGATCATGATAATAAAATCACATGTAGTGATGATAATGAGGAAAGAGACGTGGTGGATTTGGAAGGAGAACTAATTGAATTACCTTTGGAAGAAATTGATAGTTCAGTCTAAAAACAGAAAGTTAAAGCAAGTGTTAACAAAGTATGAAAAAGACAATAAAGAACCTAATGAAAGATTTTGCTGTGAAAGTGGAATTAAGAAGGGCAAAGAAGATGAAGACATATGGAAACAACAACTTTCAGAGAAGAAACTCGGGTGTGAGCTCTAGAAGAAGAAATTGTTAAAACTAAGAAAAGAAATGGAGAAATTCAAAGGGTGTATCATCAAAATCTGTCAAGTATAAAGCATCAGAAGAATTAGCCTCCATTCTAAATCGACAAAGAAATTCAAAGCTGAAAAATGGATTGGGATATGAATAAGGATCAAATAGTGATCATCCAAGTAATCTAGAATCTATCAAGTTTGTCAAATCCTCAAACATTGACAGTCACTCTAGAGAACAAAGAAAGAAAATCAGCCATCAAGATGGAATGAAAGAAAAACCTGGAGCAAATTTGTAGACCAAAGTTTATTGGCGTGATAGAAGTCGACCTCCTCAAAGAGGACATACGTTTTTAAGGTACAAAAATTCTTCTATGGTTATTGTTTTTCTGCTCTAATTTTTGGACCTGAATATAAATTGTACTCTAAGATCTATATGAACAATCAAGATACTCGACAAATAATTATCTACCACAACAAGGATTGAGACAACCAAACAAAAATCCGCAGATTATGGATCATGTGATGACTGGAAGAATGAAACAGGAGAAACACAACAATAGTTATATAACAATCGTTATGATCTTTTATTGATGAACGAGAATCCTACATGTCATAATTATGGACATAAGGAAACAAAATGTCATCTAAGGAAATATAACCCAAATCGGAATCTGCTTGTTGAGAAAATGTCAAAGTGCGGAGAAAGGTAGATGACAAATGTGGACTAGCATTATCAGCCCAAAACAAAAAGAATCCATGGTATTGTGGGTGGATGCTCCAAACACATATTTGGAGGCAGTAAGTTTCTAACTCAAAGTGATAGCAAATCGAGGGAATGCAACTTTGGAAATGATGCACCAGAAGGTGAGTTAAAGGAATTGTGAGTTTGAGTAGGGAAAAAGAAAAGCTCAAGATGTGTTTGTAGAAGGTCTGAAACAAAATCTGCTTATGTCAGTCAAATTACGTAGTCAAAAGGATGTGAAGTTGTTTTACCTCTAAAGGCTGTAAAATCAAATCTATGGATTCGGGGTAAAGCTGATTGCAGAAGGGGTTAGAACGGAAAACAATGTCTATGTTTTAAAGAAGAAGAAGAAGAAAGAATTACAACTTAAGCAAATATGATGAAAGTTGGTTGTGGCATAGGAGACTTGAATGACACTAAATTTTGATCATAGTAAAGATCAAAAACTTGATAGAGTAAAATATCTTCAAGATATCAAAACCATATGGTCATCTATAAGTCACACCCGGATACAGGAAAGCTTACTGCACTCAATTCAAATCAACTTTTTTTTCTTCAACAAAAACCTCTCAGTTAGTACATATATGGATCTATGTGGACCATCAAGGAAAGAAGGTACATGAAAATAAAAATTACTTATGTTGATTGTTGATGATTACTCTGAATAACATGGGTTGCCTTTTTGAAAGAAAAATGAAGCACTTGAAAAATTCAAAGTGTTTAAGGATTTGGTAGAATCAAGCAGGAAAAAGGTTAAAGACAGTAATGTCTGATAGAGGAGGAGAGTTTAGTTACGGAAACTACAAAGAGAATGCAGTGATAAAAATGGGATCAAAGAGAATACACACAATTCCAAGGACTCTCCTGACCAAAGCAGAAGTTGTTGAGGCTGAGAGCAATTGATGCTGACAAATGGCAAGATCTATGATGAATAAGAAGAGACATACCCGAGACATATTGGGTGGAAGCAATTCCTCTGTTGTTCATATCCTTAATAAAGCTCATCTCATACACACATAGTGACAAGACACCTTATCAACTTTGGTTTGGAAGACTTTGCTTCAATCAAACATTTTAAAAGTGTTAGAGAGCACATGTTATATCAAGAACAATGATGAAAATATTGTAAATATGATGACCGAGCTGATGAAGGTATTTCTTGGGTTATGCTACAAACATTTTAGAGGTACATATGCTACAATAAGACTACATAAACTAGTTGACTACATAGATGTAAAAAGTTGATGAAGAAATTCTAGTCGGAAATATACTTGATGATAGACAAGAACAGAATATACAGGTGAAGATGAAGAAGAGCAGGTCCAAGGATCAGAAAGAAAGGGTTGGATCAGATGAAGATGTGAACATTCAATGATACAAGTCAGCAGGAGAGAAGCCAAATCTCCTCTCAAAATTATCAGAAGAATCATCCACAGAAACAGTAGGATAATTGGGGATATAAATGAAGGGATTCAGACTAGAAGGAAGCCCGATTGGGAACCTGAAAACAATCTTATGTTGCCTTTTATCTATGACTGAACCTACAAATTACCCCAGCCGAAGCTAGTCAGGAAGAGATTGGATTAGAGCAATGAATGAAAGAGATGGTCAGTTGAAAAGAGCAATACTTGGGAGCTTGTCCCTAGACACGAAAATAAGAATGTAATAGGTTCAAATGGGTATTAAGGAATAAAATGAATGAAAAAGGACAAGTTGTTAGAAATAAAGTCAGATTGGTCTATAAAAGGGATATGCACAAGTGGAAGGTCGAGGGACTTTGATGAAACTTTTGCACCAGTGTAAGATTGACTATCAGAATGTTTCTTGCTTATTCTTGTCATAAGAATTTCAAAATTTATCAAATGGATGTTAAATCAGTTTTTCTAAATGGAATTTTATAGGAAAAAGTTTATGTGGAAGACAACTTTGAAGGATTTTCATTGAAGAACAATCCTATTAATTATGTTTGTAAAAGTTGAAGAATGATTTATATGGACTAAAACAAGAACCATGACCTTGGTATTCTGAGGAGGCTGGACAAATTTCTACAGAAAAAGGGTTCAAGAAAGTCTTGTTGTGATAACCTTTACGTAAAAGCTTGAAGGTGATGATTTACTAGTTTTGGTTTATGTAGATTATATTATTTTGGTTGTACTAATCAATCATCACATTCGATTGGTTTTCTAATTCTATGCAATGAATTTGAAATGTCTATGATAGGAGCTGTCATATTTTCTTGGCTTACAAGTAAAACAAAGCTCTGAGAATTTTATTTCTCCAAGAAAAAATGCTCTGAAAGAGATATTGAAGAAATTTCAGATGGAAGATTCCTCTATAATCAGCACACCTATGGTGGTAGGTTGCAAGATGAGAAAAGATGATATCTCACACGATGTTGATCAAAGGACATATGCGTTCAATAGAGTCTTATGTACATCACAACATCATGTCTTGATATAATGAAATTTGTTGGAATGGTAGGTTGTTTTTCAGTCTACTCCTAAACAAGTCATTTGGTAGCTGTCAAGAATATTTAAATACTTAGAGGAACAATGACATATGGACTGACTAATTTGCCTAGAAATGAAATTTCTAGTTAGCGCTATTGATCTTATTTGGGCAAGCGTGTTGATGAAAAGAAAAAGCACACCGGTGGAGGCATTTTTTTCTAGGTGACTCGTGGTTTCATGGCTCAATAATAAGCATGGATATATTTCATTATCAATTACAGAGGTAGAATACATTGTTTTTGCTACTTGCTGCACACAAATCTATGGATGATACAAACTCTTTACTGATATAAAAAGAGTAACTACAACGATCCTATTCCAATTCATTGTGATAACACAAGTTCCATTAGTGTATCCAAGAATATTCTTCTTCACTCAAAGACTAAGCATATTTGATCAAGTATCATTTCTCAGGAACAAGTTACAAGCAAGGCTGACCGGTGAATTATATTCCTTCCAAAGAATAGATTCCTGATATCTAAAACCATTGCTTGACCTTTTGGATACCTTTTTCAAATGTTGGGGGTTATAATCTATGGTGTTTAAAATGTTCACCTAATTAGGAAATTATTTATTGAATATCTGGTGTCATTTCTAGATGTTTATAGACGACACGGGGAGTATGTTTTGCCGGGGTCTTGGAAGATTGTTTCTTCTTTGACATTGATGTCAAAGGGAGAAAAAGATCTCTTCCTTGAGCATGAGTAGAGTCAATCGATCTCTTTAGGTGGCGAGGAGTAAATTAGAAGTCACGAAGATACATATGGGTGCTTTGTGATCAATGCCAAAGGGGAGAGATTGTTGGCAAAACATTGAGCAGACGATTGAGATTGAACCTGCAGTGGGCTATTCTGGAGACAATGAGATGGTTGGCTAATATTAAACAGACAACAAGTTTGGATGGTTGTCATTGATGGAAGCTTGAATGTGAATCAGCGAATGATGGAGGTCATTGATGGCAAGTTTGTATCAGACAAGGATCCCATTGCAACAAGCTTTCATGATTCAATAGTATTCATTGGATCATCCAAAATGAATCTGGATGATTGATTCAAATGCATTGTCGAGGAGTTTTGGGCATCGCAATTTGGAAGTGACAAGAACTTACAACATTAGAAATGCCAAAATGTGATATGCGTTAATGGTGATCTAATCAGCTATGCGTCAGCGGTCAGGATTGTCCACTTGGAAGGAAGCATGCGTGATCCGGATACCATCGGAGAAGTTCGACAAGAGCTTCCTTCCGGAGTTTCGGGGATCGGTGTTTCAATATGCAAAGAACACAATGCTTGAAATCCTAATTTGATATCTTGAAATCACGAAGTCAATCGCCGTTAAAGGAAGTCGGATTACGGGTAGATTGATTCGGTTTATTAATGCGAGTTTTGAGGATCGGAGTTTCAATATGCAAAAGAACCTGTTCTGTAAAAAGAAAAACCGATTCGCGATATGTGAAATCATGATTCAATCACAGTCATTAAAGGAATCGAGACGTTCTTGTGGAACGATTCCAATTTATTATTGGGAGTTTGGGGATCCGGGATTTCAATAGAAAAGCACACAATGCAACGAGCGATTTCATGATATGAGAAATCGCGATTGAATCTAGGCCGTCAGATCGAAATGATTGATTTGTTGGTCGACCTCTCATTCGATTTCGGATGCCAATTTGGAAGTGACAAGAACTGCAACATAAAGATTCGCGAAAATCGCGATATCGATGTGCGACACAATGCGTAGCCATTGAGCCAAGATGCGCACTGGACCGTTGATCTAACTCCGTGTCGGAGTTTCGCGAATACGATGACTTTCAAAAGGAAAAGAAGCTTGAAGTGCAACTAAGTTTGGAATTTTTGTGATGAGTGGATTCTCGGCGTAAAACGTCGGATCTAAATATAATCTGGATTGTTGATTTGTTTTCTATACGGAATTTTGGGGATTAGGTTTTGGTATTGACAAGAACATAGAACATCAAACGATACTTGAAATCGCGCGATACCACGATTTCAGATAAACTATATAACATAGATACGAAGGTTAGTGGAGGGGCAGGTGTAATAGTCTGAGAGGAAGATGGGGATCGGTATATCGCGGGTCCAAAGGGCATATGCACATTATCATTGTAAAACTCAAAACCAGAAGCCCGAGGTATGAAATTGTAGATCCGTGATAGCTAGTCACATGGACCATTGAGGAAGTAGGCTGGAAGGGGCTAAAACTCGAGAAAGGAGCACATCGGGGATCGAAGAATCGTGGGTTCCAAGTACATGTGTATATCAACACTGAAGAAGGCGAAACCCGATTTAAAGGAAAGAATAATAAAGATAATCCAACGGTGTTGATAAACCTTGATTGTGATCGGAGGGTTACCGTTCCTACTTGCAGTTAATTCCTCTGTTACAAATATGCTAAAAGAAACGGACTCATGATTGAAAATCAATTAACGTTTCAGTTGGCCTTTCAATTGCTTAGACAGTTGTCATATTTTTACCTAAGGAGATGGGAAGTTGAATCGTCTATTAGAGTGTATAAAAGAAGTTGAAGCGGTACGTAATGAGGGTTGGTTGTTCCGAAGGGAAAATGAATAAGCAGTAAGAAAAAGAAAATAAGCAGAGGCATAGCAAGAAATGAATTGAGAAAATGTCTGAGGAGATGAAATGGAAAAGAAGACAGAGCGAATGAAGCGAGAGGCAAGAAAAATGAGCGAAGAATTTGCATCGGAGCAGACACGCTAAACAAGCGAGAAGAAGAAGAATTACTTGAACAATTTGTTGAAGATCGGACCTGAGAGGAAGGCAATTAGAATTGATTTATTTGTGTAGTTGTGCAGTATTCATTATTTACTATTTGAGGGTGGTTGGGAGTGCCGGAAAAGATTGTCCTCCTAAGTTCAAGTGGGTGCTTGAACGAGGGAAGTTAACTTCCACATCACAGTTTCTTGACGGAAAACAAATTGTGAGGGTGGTGCCTAGGGAGAGCGGTGTTCTACATTTATGCGGTTAAGAGCACAGTATGGCGGAAGTTGGTGCTTCCATCGGTTGGTGCTGGAACATTCGAAATTTGGTGCTTCCATCTGGTTGGTGCTTCATCTAGTGGTGTTAAACCAGGAAGTTGGAGCTCTCAAACAAGTTCGCGACTTGAAATGAGAGATAACGACCTCATTGAGTTGGTTCTCAATTGTAAATGATGTACAACCTTTGCAAAAGGTCCTATCATTTGAAGAAGAAGAGTTTCTCCCTTTATGGGTTTCCTAAGTGAAAATCTGTCTGTGTGTATTTCATGTGTGGCCCTTTACTTTTCTTGTTCATATATTTATATATTGTTGATGACCATGAAGAAAGATGTAATGTTTATGACTTAAAATTGTTTAAAGATTATATGATTCACCCCTTCAGTTGTTTGAAGTATTTTCCAACAATCACACACACACATGTATGTACTGCGTTATTTTCTTTTGGTCCTAAATTTCTGTAAGATTACCTATGATGTGACTGACATGCTTTTGGTCCTAAATTTCTGTAAGATTACCTATGATGTGACTGACATGGATTATTGCTTGGTAATCCCTACCAATATGATAGGAAATATTCCTATGATGCATGTAAAAATACCTATACACTGTATAAATATACTAAAAAGTAAATAATAATCATGAAATCAAAAGAAACTAATTTGGTACTCACTTGCAAACAGGAAAATAAAGCAGGTAATCAACCAACAACACTAGCGTTAATTATCTTAAGGCCTCAACCTCATGAAATGAAATCAAATATCACAATTTATACTCCATATGTGAATCTTAATAAGCGTTATCAAACCTATTCAAATGTGTTCCAGTAACCTACAACACTGAGTCTGCATAGAGAAATCAATCATACATTTTATCATCTTCTTCGAGCCTCTCTTCCAAATGCACCTTAGTATCACACTTCAAAGATTCAAAGTGGTGAAGTTATAGGAAAATTAAGGATATATTGACTAAAGGTTTCTTTAAGCCTATCATATCTCCTTATGCATCACCAATCTTTATTTTACTTAAGAAAGATGGGACTTGGCATCTTTGTATTGATTTCAAGACATTAAATAAAATCACCATCAAAAGTTGATATCCACTATCATCTCTCCTTGTGCATCACCGTCAAGGTTCCATATTCTTCACCAAAATTTATCTTAAAAGTGGATATCATCATGTTATGGTTCAAGCATAATATACTTGGAAAAAAAATTCTAAAACCAAAATGGGTCTTTTTGAATGGCTTGTGATACCTTTCAGGCTCACCAATGGTACAACTACCTTTACAAGATTAATGAATGGTCTTTTTAGATATTTTATTGATAAATTTGTTATCATCTATTTAAACGACATTCTTTTTTTCTCTCACACTTGAAAGACACATCTCCAACACTTGGAATAGGTTCTTCACTTACTTCAACAGAATCAACTCTATACTAATATCTTTAAGTGTTCTTTTGCTCAAACCATAATACATTATTTTGGTTTTATCATTGATGCACATGGAATTAAGGTGGATCCTACTAAATTCAAATCTCTTTGCAATTGGTCTATTCATTCCAACCTAACAAAGTTAAGGATTTTTCTTGGTATTTCCAACTTCTATAGTAAATTCATTTGTTGGTTACTACTCTCTCTTCATACACTTGGGTTGACCCAAGTTCAAATCTGAAAAGGTTTCCAACAAAAGCCCCTAAAACTATCGAACCTCCTGGTATAACAAAAGGAAACAAAACATATAGGGTGTACTACGCAGTCTCACCCGAGATAGTCCTATGGGTGAATGCAATGCTCATATGCTTGTAGTCTAGGAAAGCATGGGGATCTGAGACTGCAATTAATCTTCTTAGGCCTTGTCCTAGTTGTTATTTCTATTATTCTTAATATTATTTTATCTGTTAAATATATGCATGCATACTACTAGATCTAACCTATAACAGATTGTTGGCAGCCAAATCATTTTTTTTAATAGCTTTTAAAAAAAAACGCTGCCTACACCTCTTGTCTCGTCAATGACAAATCATCGTCGCATTGTGCTTCTAGAAATTTGTTTCATTTTTGCGACAATTGCAATTTGGTTTTGATTTTATTTTCACAACTGAAAGTGTGAAAATACCGTTTTCATCGTTTGGACTGTAGTCGTCTTTTATTGATTTTTTCTAAGGATGCCTGACCATTGGTTTATCGCATGATTGCAAAAGGTTTTTCAAACTTATGTCCTTTAGTCTACTCTTACCTTCGTTGCACGTTTGGATCTGTTTGGTCACTGAGCCTTTGAGCATAAAAAATTATTGGTTTTATTTTGATCTTATCTCGGTTATGATAGAACTGGTCTCATATGTTTTTATTATTATTGTTATGGGTTCTTGACTCATTGATATCATGAGAAATTCTTGATTGCAATATTTTAAAAACTTTGGAATGAAAACATTTCATTGTACAAACGAATGCATTGGTAAGATCATAAGGTAAATAATGGTTTGAGTGCGCATTGATTAAATCTTTTGGATCGATGCTTGGACATATTGTTGTATGAGTTGATATTTCATGGAGCGATCAATAGCTTTAAACTATGTATTGGCATTGATTCAGTTTAAACCTTGGTGTAAAACGATTGATTGACACGATGGATATGATGTCGGAATAAACTGTACACTTGGCAATGAATGCAATGTATGGAATTGGTTCTGTATCGGGTGAGTGGCACGATAATGTGATGACACATCTATTTGTTGGCCGATACACATGGTATAAATGATTGTGGTTATGATAACACTGTACTCAGCAATTAATACAAGGCGAGGCGGTGGTAATCCCACCACCTTCGCATGAATGCAGTTATTTCCAGTCTTTTCGGGCATTCAAGTTGTCAAACCCTCTCGTTTTCACTCTGTGCATTGTTTAATTCAGCTCGAACCCTACCATGTACAGAAGCCATGGCTCCTGTTGTAAGGGCCGAGCCCAATGGATGCCAAGCATTGTTGACATTTGATGGTGCATATAAAGACCTGGAAAACCACGGATGGCTTGCTTTCATAAGGAAGTTTGATGGCTATGACCTCACAGTGGACCGGCAATTTGCTTTGTCATTTGATGGCTACCGAGCCAAAGTTGGAGATGTTCAGCTTGAAACTACTGAACAGTTTCTCAGTATGGAAACTAGCCTACCTGTCAATGGACAAAAGTGGTCGAAGATCTGCAAAGTTGATGATGTCCCATCGACATTACTGTTTCAGTCTCAGACAGTCGGCTCATGGACAAAGGTTTTCCTACAAAGACGTTGAAACCCCGCGGGTATGATCTCTTAATGATTATCAAACAATTTGTTACTTGTGAAGGCAGGTACGGGTTTGTCTATCTGTTTCACTTGCGTTTATTAATGATTTTTATGGGATTCGAACTAAGTTTGCCTCACTATCTGCACCGAAGTTTGTTC
>SNQJ01S0202742.1:0-13103 GCA_010110895.2 Picea sitchensis | reverse complement strand
TAATGCCTAGGTTATTTTGATTAAATAGGTTTTTGTACTTTTCTATGTATTTTTTCTTTTCCCATGCTTTCAAGTTTACTTTATCATTATGATTTTTCGATTGCAAATTTGGCCTTTACAAGTTTTCCAACTTTGTATTTTTTTTTGTCAGTTTGATTGAAGATTGGAAATGGGTTATAATCCTCGACAAAGAAATTATAGCATCTGGGTCGTGCTTTAATGCCCCTCTACAATTGAAATAATTACACCTAATCATCTATAAAAAGTTTTATGACTTAGAAGTAGAATTTCTAGATTTATGGTGGAACTCTTTTGTTAACATGAATTCATATTTATAACACTCACACATTTACACTAGGTTTGTTATAGGTTTCCTTTTTTTGTGTCCTATTCACACCACATTAAAAAAATTATACCTAAATTATTGATGGAAGGAACACCTTAAGCTTAACTTCGGTAGTGAGTAGACTTCCAAGCAAATCTAAATAACTCTCATATCACCTTGCTTCCTTAAACACCTAATTGCATATGTAAGACATATATGCAAATTATTAAGGGTGTAACATAATAAAAGGGAAGTTGAAATCACTTTGCAGTGTTGGAAGTACAAGTAAACCCATTAGGCCTATGGGCACTCATTGGTATTGGTTCAATACTTGTATGATATTGAGACACCTTTTTCGGGGCTATGGACGCCTGCGGGCAGTGAAGCAATGTCGGGTTAAAGATAGATGATGAACTCACATAGGTAATTTTTTACTCACACGGAGTAAAGGTCCTAGGTCATGCCTCAAATCAATTATTTGTGGAATGAAATATAAGGAAAACTAATCTCATAAATTGGCTTGAAGAGGTAGTCTTCAAGTTACCTAGTGTCTTTTATTAGTGAGATATCTTTTAAATTCATAAACATATGATGGTACACATAGTTAATAAATTCATCTTTATAGTCTTCGAGCTTATTCGGTGTGAATAAGTTTATTAGGTAATGTTAGATAGAGATAATTGCTTCTCCCAATGTTTCTCCATTTGTTGAGGCCTCAACAACTCCCCTTAATTTTTTACAAAATAAAGGGGTCCCCATTTGAATTTTGGAAAACATTGTTTTTATTTTCATTTGGTTTTGTCTTGTTTGATTTGAAAGGATATTTTGATGGTTACCTTTCTTTGGTGTTGGGTTTTCATGTTTTTGGGATGATTATTTGGTGATGTAATGTTGTCAGAACAAAATCATTAGTAAACCAATGCACCTAACTTAATGATTATGATTTCCATGATGGAATAGTGCACCATCTAGTTTCATTGTTTCATCACATTTTTTTTTACATAAGTAGTGATTGTCTTGTTTGATTCTCTTCTCTTTCTAATTATTCAACATTGTTTGTGTGCTTATTTGAACATATTTAAGTCAATAACATGCATCAATTTGCTTAAAATTATATTATCATGATATTTCGACAATTTCTTCAAAGTTTTGGTGAATCGAAATAATTTAACTAAAAATAAATTTTTAAGAAGCTTGATCTACACCTCAAAAGAATATATGTTGAAGAATAGAAGTGAGGAAACAGTTTTGAGATTTAAGCAATGTATTATTTTTACAAATTTTACTTTTTTTTTTTTGTCAAAAAATTATTATTTATTTTTATAATTTTCTTTGGAAAAATAAAATCTATTCAAACAAAGTTCTTCCTATCCATTTATTCTGGGCATTTAAATAATGATTGTTAATGAACGTATATTCTAATTTGGAGATGAGCTAATAGTTTTTAATTTGAGAGAAACATCAATTTTTCTGAAAAAGATTATTTTTGTTTTGCTCATTGATAAATTTGATTAACCTTCTTTCTTGATTAAGCTAACATTTCTTTTGACAAGGTTCATGTGAAATAACGGGTCATTAAGCTTAATAGTGTTTTATCAAAGTATCAAAGAAAGTGTGTTAGTAAGATATCAAATGCTCATTGGTTGTATTAATTATTTTTGTGGTGGCATTTAAAGATTTCATAAAGAGGCATTTGTGCACTTTTATTATTATACAAATCTCTTCGCTCTTCTTGAATAGTTGACTAAATTCCTTTTGCATCCACCCATTGTCACTTAAATGAGACAGGTTTGATTTTAGAAAAAAACAATTTTCTATAATATGGTGACTATGGATTTTTTTTAGGTATTTCAAAGTGACAAAAGTTTTGAATAGTTTTACTTTTAACTAACAACAATTAAAATATTATTACATTAACATTGTAAAATATAATGCTGTGTTAATTCTTAATATTAAAATAATTATTTTTTCTATAAAAAAACAGTTTCTATGTTATATGTTATTCATTACAATCAAATGTTATGTTATTCATTACAATAAAAAAACAGTTTCTATGTTATGTTATTCATTACAATCAAATGTTATGTTATTCATTACAATAAAAAAAACCTTTTTAATAGAAAATAAAATATAACTTCATAAAATCATAAGTCATAACTGCTACTATCAAAATAACAACTTCTTATCATAAAACATCACATCCACATCCACAAGACTTATATCAAAATGTCTTATCCTCATCTAACATAATCTGTTCACAAATACTAAAAAAAAAAATACATAGCAGAAATAACAATATTACAAAAGTCTGGTCCAGGAAATTACAAAGAGTTCAAAATTGTTCAATGATGATAACATAACAACTCCTCTGCATATTTACTACCACCACAGAGGATATTAATATCAAAAATACAGTTGATATGCCATCATTATGGAAAATGTGGAGGAAGATACTGAATCACCGGGCCACCGGGACAGTTTTGTGCAAAAAATTGACTAGAAGTAAATGATGAAACATGCGTGCCAATTTGCATATGGATAGGATGACAACTTCACAAGATTTGTACTGGTGAGATTACGTGGAAAGAATAGCAGTCTCAAAATATTGTATGTGATTAGGGTTCTGATTATGTACAGATTTTATGGGTGATCGAACAGTGTGAAGATGCCACGAGTTAGCAGTTCCATTGTTGTGCATAGAAGAAGGAATCTGCCTGGAGAAGCTCCGAGAATGTGGAACGAAAAACACACACGGAGATCATGAAATAAGACAATTATCTGCCACGCTGTCTCCATGAGGAATCATGAAGAAGGATAATGTGCTAGATTTAGAAGAATGATGCCACACCAAGTCGCAATTATTGATCAGATCAATCTACATGATTCTAGGGTTTTGCTGTCAAAATTCCCAAGATTTTTAAAGACGTGTCTGGAGGAAGTAAAAGCAAAGTCACACCCGTAAAACACCTATTCATTGTGATATTACAAAATCACAATTTTTTGAGGAGCTTGTTTCAGAAAGACAGAATGCTATGAGATCACAGAGAGATAACATTTGATTTCAAGTAATAATAGATTTCACTAATCGGTCAAATGACAGGGAGAACTTGTTTATATTTATTTTTATTATTTATTTTCCCGTCTCTTTATTTCTAACAATTATTTAATCTTGATTTATGATACTCTTATGCGGTGGGGGAGACCAGCGAATAGAAATTGCAAAATCATAGCCTTGGTACTTTAAATCACGCAAAATCAGCTAATATTAGATGGAGCCCATGAATGCAAGGATATGAACAACACAGAAAGTTTGTAGATGGAATTAGAGTTATAAATTAACGCATTCTATTTATTTTATATATATATATATAAAAAAATTGTAGATGGAATTAGAGTTATAAATTAACGCATTCTATTTATTATATATATATATATATATATATAAAGAGAGGAGTTCACTAAAGAGGAGGAGGAGGGAGGACCTAGAAAAGGGAACTGAAGGATGGAGTTGAGGTATATATAAAAAGAGAGGAGTTCATTAAAGAGGAGGAGGGAGGACCTAGAAAAGGGAGCTGAAGGATGGAGTTGAGGCAAGAAGAGGCTCGTGCTATCACAGTTTTTCTTTTGAAATCATTTGAATCTGGAATAGGAAATCATTATTTCAGTCTTGTGCACTGATGTCAAGTCCAGAGGATCTGGCTAAAAACTTTGAGGACTTTTAGTTGTAATTAAAATTGATACCTTTATCATTTTTTTTTATTATAATGAAAGACACTCTACTCTTTTGACTTATTCTTTTCCAGATAAATATAAATGTGTGTATGTCGCATTATTATTAATTTATGCAAATTTATATTTGTTTAAAACTTATGATAAGCTATCTTTTCATAGTTGGTAAGAATTAGTTAATTAAAAATTATGCGAAGTTCTTTTCTTCGTAACTATTTACTTAGTTAACATTGATGTGTATTTGTTTTAATTATTATCATGTTGTATGAACTATTTCTATAGCTTGAGCACTTACTTTTATCTCATGTTCAGTTTTTGTTATTCTTCATGGTCCAGGGATACTATGAATTACTTCTATATCCCACTTAGGATACTAGTGAGGATTTCCATTCCAAATGAGTATAGGCTTAATTGGGGCCTTGATTCTACAATTTGTCCATGTTGAATGCGAGGAGTTTTTCCAGGAATCAACACACTTGCAGTGGCATTATATTTATTTATCGTTATGCTTTACATCTTACATTTCTTAGCCTTTGGCCATAGCCTAATTCACAATTACACAATTATATTAATAATTTACAGGGATTAAAAATGGGGGTGTTATAGGTGTGTAATGAGGTGGATTGGTGGAATGATGAGGGGTTGGGAGTGGGTTTATAGAGTCTATGCTAGCATATGCAAATGTTGTTGATGTTGCACCACTACTTTTTGAAAGGTTGAATGTTTTATCTCAAAAAGGATGATGCATATTGCATGCATGAGAGGATTATGCATGTTGCATGCATGCGATTTGAGATCTAAGTGAAACAAGAGACTATATATTGGGCATGGAGGATTGGTAGAGGTTGAGGTAGGGTATGGAATCTTTTCAAAGAGTTCACAAAAGGGTTCACTTCTCTTTCTTGTCTTCTTAGATGGAGGTCAATCATGAGAAGTTTTGGATGCATAGATAAGAGTGGCAGGTGTACGATCAATAATTTTTATTTATTGGTAGTCATCATATTAGCACTCCAAACCTAATATGTGAACAACTCCCTATTAATTAGGGATTCAATACCATGTCACATATATAGTTAGCTATATCAATCAAAACAATGACACATGTCTATTTTTCCAAGATCATCCTCATAACCTTGGATCCTTAATACACTAGCATAATTAGTTTTATGGTTGATCACTCTCATAGAGGTATTTTTATTTTATTACCAAGCACTCGAGATTTCCACATCAAAATCCAAAAGTAAGACACATCTAATGGATGAGGGTTTCCACTAGAGAATACTAGGGTTCCATTATAGAATGAACGGAGGATCTCATGGTTCTGAAAGGTGGATGACATGGCACTAAAGCTTAAAATAGAAGAGGAAATCAGAGATTACTTTGTTGACTCACTAGAGGGCCAATCAATCTTGGTGATCTTGATTCTCCATATGCACAAAAGTCCCACGGGTGTAGGGAGGAGGTACCTTATGGGGGGGTAGTCATTGGAGGAGGAGACATTGATTTTCCTTAGTGATCTAGCACAAGTTTTCCAATATCAATTCCAGGGTGGAATCAAAGATGGAGGTTAGGATGCAGGGTTGTAGTGATGTTTTCCCCAAGGGAATTAGAGATACCTTAGTTACACTAGTTATGGAACATAATGGAAATGATCCTACAAGTCTTGGCCTATCATTCCACTAAACCAAAGAGACTGGAGCTTTTACTCGCCCCTCAAATGGTACTAATACTAATGAACTAACCTTGGCCTCCCATGAGGAGTTTGATATTTCATTTTACAATTGTTTTTGTTTTTTAGTAGCTAAGCCATAGGAAGGATTTATTGGAAAATTATTTGATTTTATCCTCGTGAGTGGATCCACTACATTTGAAGTAGGGAGTTGAGGGAAACCTCCTATATAAGGAGAAAGGAGACCCAAGGAATGAAAATGCACCAAGAAACTAGAGGAGTTTGTAATCATGAAATTAGGGGCCAAAAACAAGGTCAATGATGTAATGGAATTGGAAGAAAGGGAGGTTGTCGATAGTTTCCCCGATAGGAATATGGATAGGGATTATCTTAAGGAGTGGAATAATGAAAATTTTTAACCTATGGTTGAATATCATCCCTGCATTATGACTTAGGTTAAGGTATGTTGGTCGGAGGCCTATTTTGAGGAAAGACCTATTTTTGGAAGGGAAGACCTAATTTTGGAGCACGCGCAACAGGTGGAAAGAAAGAAACATGCAGAAAAAGAAGGAAAAACAACATGCAAGAGGGAAAGCAACGTGGAAAGCAGGAACACAAGACTAATCGGGATAGGTTAGGGTTTTTGATAAGGATTGTAATGGGTATAAGCATGAAAAATAGTATAAATAAGAACCTATGAGGTCTAGGTCAGGGGTGGTTGAGTAGTTGATATGAGGATATTTTTTATTGTAATAAGTCTGGTAGAAGAGTCGAATAAGATATTCCTTAAGGGTTAAATCACAGGCTAAGGAGCCTGGTGTGATCTAGTTCGCCTCATAAAGGATTCTTTCCTTGATCTTGATTGTATGACGGAGATGTAATGCACGCATCACAAGATTTTGAAGAGAAAATAAATAGAAGAACAGAGAATCCAAATATTTGTGGACATAGCCCCAGGAGGGGGTGAACCACAACAAAACATGTGTTAAGTGTTATAGTTATTGAATATTTACCTTATGTTGATGATTAGTTTATGAATGAATGATTGATTAGATGTATTAGAATGCATGCATGAGGTTAAAGATGAATAAATCCTAGAAATACTTAAAGAGTTAACAAGTTTAATTTATAAAAAAGAAATAAAACAATCCCAGATCCCCACTCAAGGTGTTTTCAATCACCCATAAAGCTATCTTGGGTGAGACTGTGTTGTGCACCCTGTGTGCAACGTTTCTTTCTGGTTTACTAGGAGGGATGCTATTTTTAGATGGTTTTTTTGGAAACATGTTGAGATATGAACTTGGGTTATCCCAAGAAGTGGAAGAGAGATCCAACCAAAAAATGGTTTCATTTCTGACTGGAACTATACAAGATTGAAGGTATAGAAGAAACACGCAGATAATGAACTATACAAGATTGAGATCTGTGGAAGAAACAAGCAGATAATGAAGGTATAGAAGGGAATGTTCAATCCATGGAATCCCACAAAGGAAGAGATCGAAATATTGTTGAAAACAAAGGAAATTGAGTTTGCGCAGAAGGACAATGAAAAACCTAGTTAACACCACACAAATATCTCAACAAATATGTGTTCAACAACTTGCACGAGGTATTTTTCTATGATTTCCCGCATTTTTTGCAGGAGTGGTTATTAAGGCTAAAAGACAACCACCCTACAAATCAAATCAGATAGTTGGAGTGGAATCCCCTAGATATCGTGCAGTTACAACAAGTTAATAACAAATTTATGCACACAATAGATTTCTGGTTAGATAGTATTGTTGCAGGGTTTATCACCAAATTTGCAGTAGATAATGCGAAGTATTACACCACAATAGAGCATGATTTTCTAAAAGGACCCAAAGGTAGGTACATCAGATCATTGTATACCTCAATCAATATTTTATTGTATGACAACAATGTGATTACCATGGAATCAGATAGCTAAACTTCCCTGCATGCATGGGGGAAGGGGGAAAGCACTAACAAAAGGATGAGAAATGGTGGAAGAGATGGATAAGGGAAAGAAGAAAGAGGCCATGGACCCAATCATGATGGAGAAAGATCATATAAATAAGATAATGGAAAAAGTTGGAAAGACGTGCAGTGGAGTACCTTACCAATATACGATGGATAATAAGAAGAGAGCTATAGATGATAGAGAGGGCTTAGCAAGCGATGAAGAAGAGGTAGAGGATCTTCGGGCTGTGGAGCAGATTGAGGAAATATTGTGTGCAATGAATGAAAGGAAAATAGGAGGTCCAAGGTTAGGAACATAACACAAAACTCCAATCCAGATCACCATTAGTGTGGAACCTACAACCCCATGTGCGACTAACACACCAGAAAGAACACCAACGTTTAGAAAACCAAATTTTAGTGGAAGAAGAACAACATGAAATGCATCCAATCAAGGAGTAACAACTGGAGGAGCCAATTTAGGAAGTAGAAGCCAATTATCTACACTGTGCAAAGGTAGTAGTTCAACACAATTCAAAATGGCAGGACATGATCCCATGATCAGGTTACAAGAATTTCAGGGAGAGGCATTAGAGGACTCTGAAAATAACTTATTCATCTGTGAGAAGATCTGGGAATCAAATCAGATCATAGATGAGGATACAAATCTCGTTCAATTAACAATCACACTTAGAGACCGCACACTGGACTGGTATATGAGCCTAGATGTAAACAATCCACCAGGAGAAATAAAGACTATTGCAAATGTGAACAAACTATTGATAAACAAATTTTAGAAGCCCAACTCAGAAGACCAGTATATGAATGAAATGATTGAAATTAGACAAAAAAAAGGTGAGTCTGTTTGGGAGATTGATCAAGGGTTTAAATGCCTAAAAGGTAAGTTGAAATATGAAATAACTGACATGCAACATAGGAATTTATTTGCAAACTCACTGTTACCACATTTGAAATACCCATTAAGACAACATAAGTTCCAAACTCAGGTAGAGGCTCTACGGGAATCCTTAAGACTAGAAGAGAACTAATATCAATAGACAGATCCAACAATAGAGGAGTTGAAGGAGGATTTGAAGAATCTAACATTTCAACTTAACCAGAATAAGGTTAAAGAGAAAAGAGAAGTTGTTTGGTGTACCCTATGTAGGAAAAAAGGACACCATAAGAATGAATGTCAAAATTTTGTGCAGTATATGGAAACAGGGGTGCCAAACCCATTGCCAATAGGAGGATCATGATGCGAGATTTGTAAGACACGTGGGAATGATCCGTATCATTGTCCAATGATGTAGAAATACAAGACAGTACCAAAAAGTTCATATTGCAACTTTTGCAAATCAGTGGGTCATGATGATAAGGATTGCAGGATATTGGAGTTGATGAGAAAAAGAACTTCAGATACTTATAGGGTGCAAGAAGAAATGATGACAAGACAAGCTACACCTCATTTCAACTAGGTACCACCACCATAAAATAATGCGTAGCAATAATACAACAATGCACAGTCGCAGTATAATAATGCACAACCACAATATAATTCTGCATAGTATAACCATGTACCTTAGTACAACACACCACGCGAAGATCGAGGTGAGCATAGAGGTCGAGGACGAGGTAGAGGAGGATTTGGACAAGGAAGAGGACCAATAGTGTGCCAAAACTTCCAACAACCAGGAAATTATGCAAGGGATTGTCCACTCCCACCAACTACATGCATGTACTGTCGTGGAGAAGATCATGACACATAAGACTGTCTAACACTCTTAGGGAAGATCCAAGAAAAAAGGAACCAGAACAACCAAAATGTCCAATGGATCTTTGCAGAAGCCAAGGTTGATGGGAGGAACATCAAAATAGTCACTCGAGGAGGATCCAAGACAGGAATTGACACAGTACCATGAGATCCATATCAACACCAACGGGTTAAGAAGAATACTAAGACACATAATTCGTTTGACGCGTGGAAAGAAAATGAAACATTTAAGGAATCCATTTAGGAGTGTCTCAAGCATAACGTTGCGTATACATAATTCACACAAAAACCTTGGAACCCACCAATATATGGGATTCCCTTCTCAATGGATGATCTGAAATGATCTTTTAAAGTCTATGGTTGAGTTTTAAAGCATGATTCCATTAACCAATTAGGAATTGATGAAAGAAGCATAAACTAATGAGATATCATAGGAGCCATAATAATAAATGAATATCTGAAAGTAAGAACAAATAATGAGAAAACCATAACAACAAAGTTGTTTACAGAGTTCGACAATATTTCCTACATCTTCGAGCCTTTGTCTCAGTGGGTGAGGCTTTCTTATTTCTCTTCAATGATTCAAAAGTACATCATAAAAGTGTCAAATGGATTATAAACTGGTCTGGTTGTGCTATTCTCGACCTCAATAATCCAACACAACTAACGAAATTGAAAATGGTTGAACATAGCTCCCGAAATTGGCCCACAAAGTTTCCCTCAATGGTTTCCTTGCATAAAAAAGGCTTGAGCTTCACAATTCTTCAACATTTATCTTGTTCTGAACTTTTTAGGACAGTCAAAAACCTCTGGTTTATATAGATTCTGATTTGGGGGTCGAAATACAACTCCCCCCCAAGATCTGGCCTCTTTCTAGGCTCCAGATCCACTCTTTTTGGCCCAAAATCCACAAAAATCAGCAAAAATCCATTAAAATAAGGTAAAAACCCACTAAATTGGCAAATAATTGGTTAAGCACCTAAAAATAAGGCACACACCCCTTTTTTTGGTCGCATGGATGATATGTGGCATGACGCTAGACCCTTTAAGCCCCCATTCCCAGTTCATGCCTTTGGTCACGAGATTCTCCCATGTGACCTGGCCTCCATTCGGTGTGCCTCCCTTAAACATAGAAACTGAATTAATGTTTAATTTTTTAAAAAGTGGATATATTGCTAAAGTTTGGTTCTTTCCTTTGTGGCTAATGCATTAGTGTTAGGAATTTATTATATTGATAGGTCATGGGTTCGACTCCCATGGCTTTATACAATATTTTTCATTCATCCCTTTTAGGCCCCATCTAGGGTGACACATGGCACCCTATGATTGGGCCATGTGTCATCCCATGGTTGGCCAAAACCATACTATGTGGACCAATCACCCCTTGCCACTTGTTAACATAAAAAACTACCAAATGTCGAGATCTGAAATGCCATGTGTCGATTGCAGGATCTGCCACTTGTCGAGCACAAAAGTTGCCAAGTGTCACATATTGAAGATGCCACATGTCACTTTGACCCTTTGACTTTTTGCTAGAGAAGACCAAATTTTCCAACTACCGTAACTTTCTCATACGATGTCTATTTTTTGATCTGTTTCCACCACCGAAAATATTGCAATGAGCACTTCACGATCATGTTGTTTTCTTGAACATTTGAGAACTTTGAATTTTGAGCCTTTCAAAATCCATTTTGGATCAATGGACCATACCAATAAAGAACAACCTCTATATATAGTAAGTGCCATAAAGACTTTTATGAAATAATGTGTTAAGTTATTGAATGACCCATCATCTGTTAAGGTCTTACAAAATATGATATAAATATGTAACACAGAGGTATAAGGGAAGTTAAAACAAAAAATAATCAATCATCTCCATACAAGAAGAAGGACAAGCAGAGAATTCAGACTGAATGCCAACATTGGATATTTCAATATGGGTGATGTCATACTAGACTTAGGCCTTGAAATGAATGTATTACCTAACAAGACATGGAAGTGTATGGGGGAATCTACCTTAGGCTATTCACTTGTCTAGTTGAAACTAGAAAATCAACATAGAGTGTTACTACTATTGGAAGACTTAAAGGCGTGATAGTAGATTTGGATGGAGTGCGAAATATGGCAGATTTTGAAGTAAAAGAGATAGTAGATGGCACCACACCTTACCCACCATTACTTGGAATGGATTGGGCATTTGATAACCAGGGTATAATCAACCTGATGACAAGGAAAATGAATTTTTAATCAGGCGAATATAGAGTCATTGCACCATTATATCCTTTCGAAGGGGAAAGGTTTATAGATGACACTTGTTTGGATTTGGAAGAAATAAACCAGTTGTATAGAACCACTGCACGAGAAGAGGATTATGTTAACCCAACTACATATGGGGTACTTAATTGGAGAAGCATTACATCATGTTCTTCTGACTCAGATACAGGTTTGGAGAATTGGAAACAGAGATTACATGAAGTTTCCACAAGGAGGTGTGCAAGAATAGATCGTGCAGTGAGATGGGTTGGTATAGAGATAAGAGAACCTCCCAGTTTTCATGGATTAAATGGATTAGAGGAATTCTTGACAAAATCTGACGAGGAAGTATTAAAGAATTAGAGGCTCTTAGCTCTAGATATTGCACTCAAGGAAACACCTGAAAGATGGTGGGGTGTGCACAACGAAATAATTCAAGACTGGTATCAAGAAGTATGATGGGAAAGGAACACCAATTGAACACTTGGAGAAGTGTAGAACACAGTGGAGCATGACACCACCAGAGGAATTGCCTCATCAATTTATCCATACATTGGAAGGAATTCCAGGGAACTGGTATATAGACCAGGAGATGCGTAGAGGAACTATAGAATGGACATGATTACAACTTAACTTTGTCCTAACATTCTCATTTGAACATGAGAACCCCAACATTGATTCAACACTGAAGTTGAAATCATGACAAAATATCAACAACAAAATAGTCAAACAATGTTACTTGTAGGGGCCATATTAATTTAACATCCAGGAATTCTACAACAAGACATTAACTTCTAGTAGATTTATGAAATTTCAATAATTCCTTTCTATTTTAACACATACGCATGTAAATTTAACAACGAATATTAAAATTTTATAGCAAATAAAACAAATATACAATTTAAATTACCTCGGTCTGATGCTAATTTGCCTTGCTGCCTTGTTGTTTCCTTGTTGACCGCTGCTGAACTGTGTAAACACTACCCAAAACCTTGTTCCACCTTACCAACTAGGTAACTTCTTAGCTCCAGGATATCATATGGATATCCTGGCCCCTGTGCCCAAAACCTCCAGCAAACCAGTGCCATTGTACTAAACCTTCCCACTCCCGAACTCAACTCCTCTCTACAAATCCAAGAGAGCCCCCCTCAAACAATCCTTCAATCTCCCGTAGAATGATGATCCCCCTCTGTTAACCTCCTTCCCCTCCATATTCCTCCTTCACCACCCTCCTCGTCATTTACTTCCCTACCTACCCATTTATTACCTTATCTTATCCTTTCGTAGTTAATGCCCCTTATCCCCTTTATTTATTATTTTATACTATATTTAATGTCTTACCCCTTTGAATTAATATCTTATCCCTTTTCGTGTATGTAACTCTTTTTTTTTTT
>SNQJ01S0202741.1:18157-28394 GCA_010110895.2 Picea sitchensis | reverse complement strand
CCAAATGTTTCTTTGAATCTTTGATACCCAACTTTGTGCGTAGGGTATGAAACAGATTCGTCAGCTCATGCACATCTTGGTCCCTTTGCTCCCGCAGCGTAGTCCATTGTATGTATTTGTCCTCATAGCTCCCCACATGATAATATTGTTCCTTGATGGCATCTCAGAAAGAATTCCAAGTGGGTGTGACTAAGAATAGAGAGGGTTCCCCCTCTCCTTGTTTCTCCCAGTAGGTTTCCCACCAATCCTTGACATGGGGGGCGGATTTGAGGAGTGCAAAAATAATCCTTTCTCGATTAGAAAAGTCATGAACCGAGAAATATACTTCTAACAGATTCAACCATATATCTACGACATCTCCATCTATTTGGCCCTCAAATATGGGAATGCAAAAGTTTACTTTTACCTTAAAAGGAGTGGCACCTCCAGAGTGGCTGTTGGATGTAGATGCGCCGACAGTGGGCATCCATTGAAGGATTTGGGCAAAGTTGTCCATCATTGCGTTCCTTTGTTTCTCGAGGAACTCCTTGAGAAACATTTTGATAGGATCTCCTGCTCCCTCATCTTTCTTTTCTTCCCCCATGGACGGTCGTCGGGGTTTGCGAGGCTGATCTTGCAAAGGTTCAACCAGATCGAGCCATAACTCCTTATACCCTGACCTCGTTGGGGACATGCAAAGAAGGATCAAGAACGAGAAGACCTCTCTGATACCACTTATTTGGACTTATGTAGGAACACAATGAAATATAGAAATACACATAAACGTAGAGATGCAGTGGAAATAGGACTTCATTTCATTAACAACAAATGACTGAAATATGCTTACAGACATAATGGAAATAAACTAGCTAGGGCGTTGGTAGCTTATCTCTGAGAAGAGATGTGGTGGCTACTGGCCTCTGAATTGTCTTGTAATGAGGCTTGAAGGCCTGTTATTATTGATAAACAATGGAAAACACTAAACATCCAAAGACCTAACCCTAGGAGATGAAATGCCAAGACTGTGGGCCCCATTTGGGTAAATTGGTACATCAACTTCCCGGGGACGTAACTTTGGCATACGATCTTCGTTTGACACGTTCCATACCTCGTTAGAAAGATATGTCCAAGCAATCCAACTTATGGGTGAGAAACATCAATATATAATCCATGTTGCTCCCCATTTTCTCAAAAAACATCGCTTAGTGCCTCAAAACGGCTCCGGAAGTCCAGGACCCAAAAAACTGCTAAAAATATTAAACTATGCAAAAATTGAAAAACTGAAAGAAGAAATGGTGGGGGTCCAAGTGGAATAGGTGGGTGGCCACCAATATCCACCTGGATCAGTGGTAGATCAAGTTGGTACAGGTCTCAAATTCTTTTACCTTTTGAAAACAATAGACATTTAGATAATCTCCTTCAAGAACATGCATGTTTTCTCGTGTTTCTTTTGCAAATTCTAATATTTTTTCTGTAGCTTTGTGTGTTGCAGCTCAAGAGCCTGGTTTTGTTGTTGCAGATCTTGGATTTTTTTCCTCATGTTATCATTTTTTTGCTTGAGATCTTGTACATGTAGATTACTGTCATCCATTTCTCTACCAAATTCAATTTTAGGCTTGATCTCTACCTTTACTCTGCTCCCATTTTATATCTCATCAATTTCATTATCAAGAAATTCTATAATGACACCAAGTGGCCATCATAGATAAATCAACATTGGTAACCAAAATGTAGACCCATCATCTAAGCCTCAACTCTTCTCCATCCATATAGTAAAATGATCGATAGTAATTGAGAACTTCCTAGACCTCCATCCTGATTTCGTCAGTCAACACCAGAATGGTGGGATTTTGGCATTCTAATCAATGTACAAAACAAATTTCAAAATGGATTTCTTGAAATGGAATTCTAGCTTTTCCTCCTTTGCAACATGTAACAGAAGATGGTTGCAAGATGAGGTTTCAGCTTACCAAAGCATAAGTAGATACATAAACAAATCAATAAGATGCCAAGAACCGAGGTTCCACTCTTCAATGGCGTAACCCATAAATCTCCAATCCATGAAAACATGAGAATGTTATATTAAGAATAAAAATACTACTTAATACCTGACTCTTGTACGATCCCCTAATGGACATATGGCACTCAAGCTCATTTGTTGGTGATGACTAGGCGTGTGAAAATCATTTCTGGAAAATTTTGTGTTGATCAGACAACAATTTCTTCCAAAGCATTGAGAAATTTGGAAAACCGCCCTTTTAGAGGGTAAATGGACCCATTCTGGAAGTGGGTTTTAAATTGTTTTGAAAGAATTGCTACGGTTTGATCGAAAATGGAGCCCGAATTTCCTTTCCTGGAATGATTATGGGAACTGATAATTTGATTGTATCTTTAACTATGAACTATTATCCGTATTTTTTTGGAATGTTGGATCTTTCTTTGTCTAATATGGTTCTTATTTTTTCATGTAAGGTCTTTTCTTTGGCATGATGGGTTGCTTTGGATGAACTCCCAAGTTATATGGAAACCTTAGTTTCCTTTGTTGATAATGGTGGTCGAGGATATGAGTTTCTTAGGGTTCACTCACAATCTGCAATGAAAAATGTATAAAGAACCAATACCCACGATTTCGAGGGTAGTAGGAACATAAAAACATGATTTGGGTGCCAACACACTTCTATTCAAACTTTGAAAAAAAAATTAAAACCACAAAACTCATAAAATAAAATCCTTCTGTTGATTGCAAGAATGATGGCATTCTTGCAATCAACACCTTTTTGCAAAAATAATCTTAAGTTGTCCCTCTTATGGTTCAATAGTGATATAACCATGGTGATAGGACTTATTCAATTCAAATCCAGACTTGAATTGACCTCATAAAGAGAAAACAATTAATCAAAAAGAAAATAAGGGATGACAAAAACAACTTTAAATGACTTGACACACCAGGAAGAAAAACTAACTAGAATCTAGGTTGACAGATGAATGGGTTGATTTGATGAATAGAAGGAAGAGGTGTAGGAAAAGGATCTAACATCAACTCCAAATGGGGATAAAAATTCCCTGTGAGGTGCTAAGAACAATAGACCTGTGTGCCTTAATTCTTTGTTTCTACCACTTGTTGCTTCATTCCCTTTACTAGCCATGACATCTATCTTATTTCAACTAAAAACCAAATCTACAACTATACCCCATTGCCTTTATTGGGCTATGGAGTCTCTTATTATTGATTTGAAAACTGACAATTACATGCTCAAAATGGTGAGATTATTAACAAACTACATACTCCTAACTAGCAAAAGTCAAATTGATCATGTAATATGGAATTTCCAGTGCAACCATGTCAACAAATGCCTCATAAGATGGGCTCTTTTCATGCCTTTGAACAGGATAAAGAAAATTTCAGATAATAGCAACTTATAAAAAAATTGAGGCCCATACTTACAGTTCACCAGTTTTTTCCCCAAAGCATTAAAGACATAATATTCTTAGCTGCATTCTGACTCCATGTAGATGGCCATTGGATTTTGGAGAATCTGAAAAATCTCCCACTGATACAATGGACCAAATGGTTGATCTGTAAATTGTGCTTCATTTGTGATACCAAAATCCTCTTGACCTCCTTTAAATAATTCATGAACATCATATGTTTCCTAACAATCAAAGGAAACAAATTTCTCTGGAATATGTTGACATATTTCCGGTGCATAATATTCTTTATCAGATTTGCTAGTAGCACAATAATCATCAGAATGGTAAGGAAACAAATTTCTTTCAAAACAAGGGACATCATGTACAATGAAATTTGCATCCAATTGGATTGTCTCTTCATCTCCCTCACTATCTTCGAATGAATCAAATTCATAGTTGTCATACAAAGGTCCATTTATAGGAGATTCTATATGTGCTGATGCAAAAATATGTTAGTTTGAATCTTCCTCATATTCATAAAAAATAGGTGGATATTCATTGAAGCTTTGAGCAACAACTTGGTTTGTGCACAAAATATTAGAAACATATGATGTAAAAGAAAATGTTTCTACCATATGGGTGTCATAAACTCTACTTGTAAAATTATCAATCAAATCTTCCTCCACCTTTTCGACAGAACTATTTCTTTCAACAACGGTTCCTTTGTCATCCATGATAATTGAATGTTGAATATGGAGCTCAAATTCCTCACAACAATGCTAAAAAAGGCACTATTTAGAAAAATATTTCTTGAAATGGTTATGAAAGGAAACATGAAAATATTTTAAAGAAGATATACTCGAAGGAGGTAAGGATCGAAACCATTCTCGTGCCTCTCCCTATAATAAGTACATGAACATTTTCATTAAGACATCCTCGTTATGTATGCCCAACTGATATATGAATTCATGAAATTCAAGAAAATGATCTGCGAGATTATCATCTCTATCTTCTTTAAATCTGGGTAAGCAATCTCCTCACTCATCTATATTAGGAACAACATTCGAAAAACCGGAACAACAGAGAAATTAAATGGACCAAACCTTGAGCCAAAATAACATCCATTCGAGTATATGACATCTTGAGACAATGGAGTTACCACTGGATTCTTTAACCATGGAGTCTCCAGGTGAATGGTCTGCAATGTGAATGTGTCTGGTTTTTGTTCACCATAAAAAAACAGATATGATTGTTGTCATTCTCCCAGGGAAATATTGATTCGTTACTCCATTTCCCGACAACGACGCCAGAAGATGTTGGTACTAAGGTCTACACCTGACTGCTAAAGGGAATATCTAGGCCACCTCAGTTGTTGGAATGATTGGTTTTTTATGATTTAAGTTTGTTTGTTTTGATGGTCAGTTGATGGATATGTTTTCAAGGACGGGGATCTAGTTGGATTGTTTAACAACATCAACTACAAGGTTTTCCTTAGTTGGTGGTATGCATTTTGTTAAGCAGATAAAGATATGAATATAAAATAGAGGTAACAAGAATACAATGTGTGACTTGTTGTATGAACTTTCAGATTTAAAATGATATTTCAGATCCAAAAGATGTACCTAGACACAAATTGTCCAAATAGGTTGTAGGACAATAAACCATTCACTGAAACAATAGCTTACATCAGGTTGCATGAAAATAAGCAGTTCATTGAGCCAATAGATGAAAGGAAAAGAAACAATTATTTGCATACATTTCAATTTGCATCAAGATAAGGTAATAAAACAAACAAAATTTGAGAAAACACAGTCTGTCACCAAAAACTTTATTCACCAGGTGGAAAACTTAACAATTTGATACTTCAAAGCACAACCAAATCGTGATCATGCTTGATCTCCCCCAAAAACTGAACCCGTGTACATTCATAGATTCATCAATTTATCCCCATGAATAGAGGGTTCAAATACCTATATCATATCTCAAAGTCGAATTGATGAGGTGGCTCATCGAGTGTTGTCTATGAGTTATTTTTAGAAAAATAAATATGGCAAATTCCTGAAAAATAGGGTCCAAATATCCCTTCATATATCCAAAACCGTGATAGATGGGTAAAACAAGAGATAGGTTTTTGTGAATGACCCTATTCCAAATAAAAACCTCTTTTTTTTTCAAAAATTCATCTATGTTTTCTCGTAAATTGTGCCCAAAGTTAGTGACTAAAACATGAAATCATTCAATGTTTAAATATGGAAAAATGGGTTGTAAATATTCATTTGAATATTCCAAAACATGACACATCTATAAAAATGGAGAGAGGTTTTTTCGAATAGGCATGTTCCCGCCAAAAACCTCTTTTGGTTTCCAAAACATCATTTCCAGCCTTTCAGAAATTGCGCTTGAAGACAATGACTAAAACAGGGGAAAAAAGGTACTACCTATAAAATCTGAAGATGCCATAGGTTAATATGCTCATATAAATTAGGAAGAAATTCATTTATGTATATCCTCTATCTTTGTTTGCTAAAAAATTTCGATAAGCATAGATATGCTAATTCCTAGAAAGTAGGAATCATGCCAAAATTTGACAGCGCTGGGTATATTTTAGGTAGTGCTTGTGCTCCAAACTTTAAATATGGAATTGTGCTCCTTAATAAAAAACATTGTTCTCATCAAAAGAAGCAATTCATTACAAGTTGCAGTAATATCTCTAATTAAAAAAAAAAAATATTCTATCAGTGCAACTAGAACTATTGTTGATAACTGAAGTGGAAGGGATGCATAACAAGAGTCTTCATAACCTGTAACTGGAAGTTGACTCTGCATTGATTCCCATGCATGCCAATAACTGGAGATAAACCCTAAAAAGTGGTAGATCAAGTTGTCACGGGTCTCGAATTATTTTACCTTTTGAAAACTATAGACATTTAGATCATCTCCTTCAAGAACATGTAGGTTTTCTGGTGTTTCTTTTGTAGCTTATGATATTTTTTTCTATAGCTTTGTGTGTTGCATCTCAAGAGCCCGTTTTTGTTACTGCAGATCCTGGATTTTCTACCTCACATTATCATTTTGTTTCTTGAGATCTTATACATGTAGATTACTATCATCCATGTCTCTATCAGATTCAATTTTAGGCTTGATCTCTACCTTTACTCTGCTCCCATTTTATATCTCATCAATTTCATTATCAAGAAATTATATAATGACACCAAGTGGCCATCATATATAGATCAACATTGGTAACCAAAATGTAGAGCCATCATCTAAGCCTCAACTCTGCTCCATCCAGATAGTAAAATGATCGATAGTAATTGAGGTCTTCCCAACCCTCCATCCTTATTTCTTCAGTCGACACCAAAATGGTGGGATTTTGGCATTCTAATCAATGTGCAAAACAAATTTCAAACTGGAGTTCTTGAAATGGTTCATGCCAAATTTTCCTCCTTTGCAGCATGTAACCGAATATGGTTGCAATATGAGCTTTCAGCTTACCAAAACAAAAGTAGATACATAAACAAATCAATAAGATGCCAAGAACCGAGGTTCCACTCTTCAATGGTGTATAACCCATAAATGTCCAATCCATGAAAACCTAAGAATGCTATCTTAAACAAAACAATACTACTTAATACTTGACTCTTGCACGATCTCCTAATGGACATATGGAACTCAGGCTCTTTTGTTGGTGATGATTGAGCATGTGAAAACAATTTCTGGAAAATTATGTTTTGATTAGACAATAATTTCTTCCAAATAATTGAGAAAGTTGGAAAATCGCTCACGAATGAGGTAAATGGACCCATTCTGGAAGTGGGTTTTAAATGGTTTTGGAAGATTCTCTATGGTTTGATCGAAAATGGAGCCCGAATTTCCTTTCCTGGAATGATGATGGGAACTGATAATTTGAATGTATCTTTAACTCTAAACTTTTATCCATTTTTTTCTGGAATGATGGATCTTTCTTTGTCTGATTTGGTTCTTCTTTGTGCAGGTAAGGTATTTTCTTTGGCGTGTTGGGTGGCTTTGGACAAACTCCCAGGTTTTGTGGAAACCTTAGATTCCTTTGTTGACAATGGTGGTTGAGGATATGTGTTTCTTAGGGTTCACTCACAATTTGCAACGCAAACTGCACAAAGAACCAATACACATGATTTCGAGGGTAGTAGGAACACAAAAGTGCGATTTGGGTGCCAACACACTTTTATTCAAACTTTGAAAAAATAATTAAAACTAAAAAACTCATAAAATAAACTTTGTCTGTTGATTGCAAGAACGATGGAATTCTTGCAATCAACGCCTTTTTTCACAAATAAGCTTAAGTTATCCCTCTTGTGGTCCAATAGTGATATAACCATGGTGATAGGAATTAGTCAATTCAAATACAGACTTGAATTGACCTGATAAAGAGAATTTGACCTGATAAAGAGAAAACAATTAATTAAAAACAAAATAAGGGATGAAAAAAACAATTTGAAATGAATTAACACACCATGAAGAAAAACTAACTCGAAGCTAGGTTGACAGATGAATGGGTTGATTTGATGAATAGAAGGAAGAGGTGAAGGCCTAGGATCTAACACCTTTTATTGTAATCTCTCAAAAGTTGATCCAAAATCCTATTCACTATATATTTTAACCTTGTACAATTACTTACTACGAATAGATTCTTAATAAAAAAAGAAAAGATACAACGGCACACACACATTACACAAAGATTTTACCTTGGAAACCCAAACCGAGAAAACCAACAACCTATTTAGAGCCGCATCTCTAATATTTTATTCATCATTTATTCATTGTTTACAATACAACATATATAGGATCACATGGCATCCAAAATACCTAATCCATTGGCCCAAATTAGCAAACAACCCTAATTCCTTAACCAAAATTAGAAAACCATCGACAAAAAACCATGTGTTGAAACACTGCTAAAAATGTACACAAAAATTGCCATTTTTTTTCAAGGGAGCACCCCCAAACCCCCATGTGTGGGGATCCCATCCCCCTGCAACCCCCTTGTGACTCCCCGTGTGCCCAATGCAACACAAACAATAGGTTTGGTCATGCAAAGAATATAACACATACCCAACATTCACTACCTCCATTGTCCCATAAATGTGAGATTGGAAGGTGGTCAATCTCTAATATTTAGGATCCAACTTCTCCCACAATGAAGTTCTAAATGTACTAATAAATTGAGTATCTCTATCATAAATCAGGCTCTTCATTATCCCAAAGTGCACCCAAACTCTTTCAAAAGAACAAGTTTTTTGTTTTTTGTTCTTTCATGATTCTTTTAATCGATCAAAACACACATCTTGTTGAATCTAGTAACTACCACATATCGGTAGTTATGCTCTCCTCTTGTCCATGTTAACCCCCCAAAAAATTCCATGGATATACTTTCCCATGGCCTTGTATGCACTGAAAGTGGACTATATAGTCCTTGCTTCCTATTGCTAGGATTCTTGGTACACCAAAAAACATAACCTCTAATAAATCTAGCTACTTTCTGCATCTTGGAATAATAAGCATATATATGCAAGTTAGCCACAGTTTTTCTAAGTTACACTAAAATTATTAACAACCTTGGAGGCATGATCCTCCTTTATCAGTTGTACTCTTTCTTCCTTTGGCACACAAAGTTTCCTTATCATGTAGAGTAATCTATCTTGAGGGTGGTAATCAAATTTGAACATTGTCTATATCTTCTTGTTCTTTTTTATCATGCAGATGTCGATACACCCCCTTAAATTATTTTTCTTCATCATACTCCTCTTTGTATTCTTCATGGTTGAATGGATCTATGTGAATAATGGCTCTCAAAGCTATTATTTTTGGCATCGACAATATTGATAATAGATCAACCGACTTGTTGGAAGTCCCCTTCTTATATTAAATCATTAGGTGAATTGTTGTAGGATCCCTTGCATTTAAAATGTCTTTCTTATTTGAGATTACTCTAACTTTGTAAGTATTGTAGAGGTTGGTGATTTCTGTGGATGAGGGTCTCCTGATCCAATAAACAATACTTTCACTTGTTCACTCTCTTCCCCAATTAATAGAGATCATTGTCCTATGTAAGGTAATTCAGTGTTGCACCATGGAATAACTCTATATAACTATCATAGGTTTCACTTCAAATGGATTCTACAAGTTAGGTGGTGATAGGACAAGGATTGACTAATTTTTTGCTTCAATTCTTCAAATGATTTCTACCTATTCTTACCCCACTAGAAACTCTTACCATTGACTATCACCACTTGAAGTGATGATACCATAGATGAAAATGACACTATGAACTTATTGAGATATTCAAGGATAACTCCCACAAAGCACTTAACTCCATTGGCATTGGTATCACTAGGTCATTTAAGGTGGATGTTTGTCTTTGTAGTATCAATATCCAACTCACCTTCACCAATCACATGTTCCAAGTACATAAGGGTCTTCCTTAACAATTCACACTTCTTTATGTTTTCCAAAATCTAATATTTCCTTGTTTTTTCTAAATCATGCTTCTTGTATACAAAATTCCCTAGGTCCCAAGAAGAAATAAAGATCAAAATGTCAACTAAATATGCTATGCAAAATGAATCTATGAGTGAGCGTAATACATCATTCATTAAACATATAAAAGTAGTCGATGCATAACTCAAAATGGAAGGCATTACTAACCATTCATGCAAACCCTTGCTCTGTCTAGAAGCATTTTGTAATCTTCCAAGTATCTTTTTCCTTTCTTTATGCTTGATGATATCTAGATTTTAGATCCAACTTTGTCATCAATCCTGGGTAAGTGGTGCCAATTATTGACAATGATATTATTCATAGATTTGTA
>SNQJ01S0202741.1:0-11649 GCA_010110895.2 Picea sitchensis | reverse complement strand
TACACAAGCTCAAACTAGAGGAAACTATGCTTGAGGTAGGTGGTTTCATTTTTACACAAGCTTGAACCATAGAAAACTATGCTTGAACTTCCCAACGCATAACACGGGGATGGTTGGTACTTAGCCCCCATCTTAAGAAGCTAGAGGTTTAACTTTGGCATGAAGTCTAGAGGCTGGAAGAAAATGCTCCCCAAGCTTCATTTCATCCATCTGCAAAGGAGAATGAAATGAAGCTTCAAATACTAGATGAAGGACTTGACTCAAACAGAGAGGGGGAACAATTTGTTTCATTTTTTAAATGAGCTTGACACAAGAATAAGAACTATGCTCAAGAGTTCAGGTTCAATCCCTAGACATGTGTTTCATTTTTTAATGAGCTTGACACAAAGAAGCAAAACTATGCTCATGGATTCTTTTTCATTTTTTAATGAGCTTTCCACAGAGAGGAAAACTATGCTTGTGACTCAAGGTATAATCTCCAGACCACTGTCTCATTTTTTAACAAGCTTGACACAGAAATGGGAACTATGCTCATAAGCTCTATTTAATTTTTTAACGAGGTTTCTACATAGACACGAAAACTATCCTCAGCTGGTTTCATTTTTTAACGAGCTTGAAATAAAAAAACCATGCTCAAGGTTGGTTTCATTTTTTAATGAGCTTGAAATCAAAAAACCATGCTCAAGGATGGTTTCATTTTTTAATGAGCTTGAAATCATAAAACCATGCTCAAGGCTAGTTTCATTTTTTAACGAGACTAAAATCAGAAAACCATGCTCAATGATGATTTCATTTTTTAACGAGCTTGAAATCAGAAAACCATGCTCAAAGACTCTTCTTGATCACGACTTCCAAGAGGATAGCGCTATGGAAGAACACCATGTCAAGGGACAAAACTCGGTCATGGATTCTAATATATCTTCACTCAATGGAAGAAACACACTCTGAAAGGAACACATTTTGAGGGTCACGATAGGGGTAAGGAGATCAGGCTCTAATAGCCCTACCGAAGAGATCACCATGTCAACTACCAGATCCAAGTCATAAAAGATTGAGCTTACAATGAGAGACTCATATTCATCAATAGTTGAAGGCATGGGAGAAAACGCCACATAATTAACTTGTGGTAGGGGCGATACCGTTTGCATATAAGAACCATTTAGGGAGGTCATCCAGTCAGGATCAATGAATGAAAGTTGATCAATAGTCACAATTCTTCCATCGCGAGGGAAATATATCACATGAAAAATAGTGGAAAAAATAGCTTTCATGGCATAAACATAATCCCACCCAAGGAGTAAAGCGAAATCCAAGGGGTCTTGGACTACCATAATGTCAATAAATAAAGTTTTCCCGCCCAAAGTTACGAAAAACTAAGGAAGGGTCCCTAAATGTTGATTGGTTCTTCTGTTAAAAGATAACATATTCTACGTAACCGATGCAAGCTGAGGACAACCCAAAGCTTGCCAAGAAATAGAGGACAAAATACTAACGAATGCACCTTCATCTATAAACATCTGAGGAACGTCCCAACTACAAACCTGTACTATAATATAGAAAGGAATGTAAGAGGGAAGACGAGGTCCAGTTAGCACACCCCAATTAAAAAGGATGGCCACATTACTTGGAAGAGGTTCCACGGGAGAAGGAGGAATGCCCCCCGACATGGTAGATTTTGTATCAACGAGAAAAACATGGGAAGTATCGGGTTTATTCTCAGAGTGTAGGATTGACTGATAATGATGTCAAATCGACTACTTGGGTTTCATTCTCCAAGGGGATAATGGGGTCGACAAGTGGAAACAAATCGACCGCTTGAGTTTCACTCTCTGGCGGGAGAGTGGGATTGACTGAGGATGGGATCGGATCAACCACTTTTTCAACTGGTTCAACTAAGGATGTGACCATATTGACTGCATGATCAACTATACTGACCAATGAAGGGGCCAGATCGATCATTCCATCAACTACAGGTGGGTCGAGAGTAAGCTTGTGATAAGCAGCTAGAAGTTGGGGTTGTGAAACAGTTATGTCTTCTAGTAATTTCTAGGCTTCGTCCATACAAGGGAAAAGGTGAGTTAGATGACTCCCTCCACATAAAATACATGGGAACTTGACTCTACTTTTCTTCTTCCCAATAGTATCTTGACTAGTTGACGAGAGGTCATCAACATGTTGTTCAGAAGTTGACGACATGGGTTGGCGAGGTTGTGTAGACCATACTTCTATAACCTTGGATAGACTAGAGAAATCCTTAAGAAGATGGATACCCTTACAAATCCTGCAAGGGTACTTGGGATTATGGATTGTTTGGATGATCTTAGCATCATCAACACTGGACCCAACACGATTAACAGTAACTGGTTTCTTTCTAACATGTCCGGCAGTAGTCAGAAGTTTGGACCCTTGTTTATTTTTCTTCTTCATATTCTTTTGTTTCTTCTTCTTCTTATCCACCGAGTTACTAAATTTAGAGCTTTCACTCGACGAAAAAGATGAAATGGAAGAATACCTTACAAGGGAAGAAAGTGAAGAAGATCTTACTGGTGAAGACGGTGAAGGATCAACATGAGGTTGATGTTCTTGGGGGGAAGTGCTTACAACCGAGGAACTTGCTGCATTTGGGATTACCTAAGTGGAAAACAACCATACCGGTAATCCAATGGTGAGACCTGGAAGGCTCATAGTAGCGATGTAAGGAGGACCAATGTTTCCGTAAGAAGGAAAAAGAAAAGGTTCCCCTGGCAAAGGGGTTTGTTCATTGGTCATTCCGGGAACTAACGCCATTAAAAACAAAAAACCAACCTAGAGTCCACTAGGGAAAACAAACAACACACGCTAAAAATCTAGTATGCAAGCAAGAAAACAAAACCTTCTCACAATGAGCACACTAGTTGGTGATGAAATCCAACATCGCGGGAACAAAGTAAGAAGGGGATGAGATAGAGCGGGTGGAAAATTTACATTAACGACCTGCTTAATGGACTTACAACCTAGTGCAAGCTCCTACACATAATCGTGGGTATACCCTCCAAGGAGCCCGAGTGAGTTTGGCCAACATCAATTCTAGGTACTGTGAAGAATTGCCCCTCCACAGTCACTTCCTGTAAAGACCCTAAAGAGATAGGCCACTAAGATTACCAAATACAATAGTGATGCCTAGGGAAACAGTCGACAGCCTGATCCATGCACAAGGGCAAGGTATCTAGCCCGAAATCAACTTGAGAGGTTTCCACTCATCATTGTGGGTATACCTTCAAGTGACCCCCATAATATGCGCAATCTCTACCCCAAGACCAACAAAGCAGGGTAAGTAACTTTGTCAGTCTTAATGTGACCTCATGATTGACCTTTGTGTGAGAAGGGCTTCCCAGGACAAAATATAGCAATTGGATTTGAACTCTCCCTATCACAAGATACTATGTTTGTTTGAAGCTTTGGAAAGTTATCTTTCACACCTATTCCAAAGCTCTACAACTAATCTAATGTAGGTTTGCTACCAGAAAATATAAAAATGTCTAATCAATTTTTATAAGAACTTTGTTTTTAAGGTTGTTGTTACTCAGAAGGAAGATGGTGTGGACAATATGGTGTTTTGACCGACTCAAAAGTTATGCAAAGAGATGAAGATGCAATCTTTTTGTTTCAATGAAATCTATGCTACAAGAAAGAGAAAACATTTATCATTCCCAGATGCACAATGTCCCAAAATTTATTAAACTCATAAATATCAAGATTCTCAAGAAATGAGCAAAATAGACTGTACACTAATACACGATTCATGCCCCCCCTGACCATGAGGGGGAATTTTTTTAAGAATTTAAGACCAAAAATCATGCAATTTCACTACTTCAAATGCAAGGATGCCCCCAATCTAATAGAAATCAAGAAATCATTTTTTTTTGTTTTTGTTTCAAATATAGCTAAAAGCAATAGAAAATCTCTATAAAACAAAGCAGCCCAAACGAATTTTCTCTTTTAGCACAAACTATCCAATAAAAGAAAAAGTTCTTTCACCAAACAATTCTAAAGAAAAAATAATGCTTTGTAACTTAAAGACACTCAAAGAAAGGACCAAATCTTTCAAAAGAAAACAAAGCAAAGATGGCTAAAAGAAACTCAAAAAACTGTCATGTAGACTGTAAATAGATCATAATCAAACCCAACAATTCACCCCAAAACCAAATCCAAGATCTAGGTAAGGAAAAACCATCAAAAATAAAAAATTTCACAATCGTCGCATGTCGTCAGACTAACATAGTGCGGAAATCCCTGATTTCCATAGGCCAAAGAACCAATATAGTGCGAAAATCTGAGGTTTCTGGAGGCTAGCTATGGGGCAGGTTGCGGAGATTCCGCACTGGTAAAAAGGTAGGGTGCGGAAATCAAATATTGTCACACTGTCCCTCAAAGAAGGGTGTCGAAATCAAAGTAAAAATAGAAAAATAAAAAGTAAGAAGGTTTTTCCAGTGAACTTAAACAGTCAAAGAGTCAATTTAGATCTCCTAGTGACTCAGAAAATAGAACCCAAGCAATCAAAGAAAGAAAGAAAGACAAACCAGGAAAACAATCTGTCCCCAGTGGAGTTGCCAATTTTGTTATCGGGCTAATTATTAAGTGCAGACACAAATCAATCTCCCTAGCTTCACTACGAAACTAGAAAAAAACAAGACAATACACTACTCTTTCCTTAGATTTCAATTATCAAATGAGAAATAGATCTAGAACATACCTTTTAAATATCAAAGATCCAACTTCGCCAATGCAATCCAAGCTCCATTGTGAGGCTTATGGAGAAATATCTACAAATAAACACAAGCCAATGAAGACAAGAATAAGAGAGTCCATTTGATATGAAACTATGTATGTGATCAAGGATGAACAAATAACATTCATATAGGAAAGAAAAGTATATCTGTATTAAAGAATGTGGAAGAAAGATACAACCAGATGCCTTGATTTTGTTGGGTTCCTTCCAACAGTTCCTTGCTTCCCACACACTTCCAATCCATGGATTCTGAGGCTGTAGATCTGATAGCTACTCACAATCTATATTGACAAAGAAAATCACAAAGCCAACATACAAGCTCCAAAATCTCCAAGCTACAAAACTCAATAACAAGCCAATCTAACTTTCTCCATGAGAGCTCCTCTCCTTTTATAAGCTGAAGAGGATAAGGCGAGGAGGTTAGGATGATCCCACTAAATCATTAAAGTGAGTAAGATCCAAACCGTTCAGAGTCCATATCACCATATAAGCTTCTTGTTCTAGAAGCATTGGGAAAATGCTTGTTTTCCCCAAGTATAGGAATTTCCGCACCCTAGCTATAGAGAAACCTGTAGAAAATAGACAACCTAGCTATAGAGAAGGGTGCAGAAATAAGGCATTTTCGCACCCTATGTATAGTGCAACCTGCAGAAATCCTCCTTAATAGGGTTTTTACAAAGGAAAATACAACTTCTTCTCTCAGTAATAGTTCTTCTCACTTCTTTCTTCAGGAATTCAGGCCACTGACCCCTTTGAAGGCAACAAATAGGTTTACATCATTAATGATCATATGAATAATGAAAATAATGTGTAACAATCCCCATGCAAGAAGGAAGATCTAACATCCATCTGATGGACCTCCCATTTATGTGAGGAAACAAGGTCTAGAACAAGGCTAATGGATTTCATTTTGTCTACATGGGCAAAGGTTTCATTATAGTCAATTCCTTCAACTTGGGAAAATCCTTTGGAAACTAACCGAGCCTTGTGTATTTCAAAACTTCCATATGATGCATACTTAGTTTTGTACACCCATTTAAATCTAACAATTTTTCTTCCTTTCGAAAGAGGTACAAGATCCCAAGTATCATTTGCCATTAAAGAGTGATACTCTTCATTCATTGTTGTGTCCCAATCTAGATGACCTGAAGCTTCTACAAATGTGTTTGGATCATGAGTCTCTAAAACTTGAACCAAAAGAGAAGAGGCTCGTTGGAACTGTGAATGTGTCTGATGTTGATATGAAGGATCATTGGCAAGATCACCAACTGCTTCTCGTGTTGAACGAACCCATCTCAGAAGCAGTGGTGTTGGTGCAAGTTCATGTTGAATGGAATCATCTAGAGGAAGGTGAGAAGGTGGAGGTGTATTTTCATCCTCACTATCATCAACATCTAAAGAAGAAGAAACCACAATAGGAATAGAAGATGACAAAAATGTCAAAGATGGATCATAGGCTGAAGATGACACAAACCTCGAATTAGGCTCGTGGGCCAAGACATTTTTATCAAATTTAACTTCTCTTCTAATAATAATTTCATTGGAATGAGGTTGAAGAAGTCTACAGCCTTTGACATATTCAAAATATTCAATAAAAACACACTTCTCATCAGCAATGTCAACCCATGTTACACTACCAAATACATGGAAGTGGCTTACATCTGACTTAGCTTTATTGCATGCTTCTTCTGGTGTTATATTTTTTAGAGCCTTTATGGGAGTGTGATTTACTATTTAATTTGCACAGTTGATGTCTTTCACCCAATAATGAATAATTAATCCCTTAGATTGGATCATATAATCAACCATTTCTTTTAATGTGTGATTCTTTCTCTCAACAACAACATTTTTTTGTGGTGTATATGGAATAGTATGTTGCATCTGAAGGCCATGTGCATTGCAATAACTTGTAAATTTACTATTCAAATATTCGCCTCCATTATATATTCTTAACTTTTGAAGTTGTCCAAATTTTTTTTCTACGAGGGCCTTATAGGCTAGGAACTTGTCAAAAACTTCCTCTTAAGTTTTAAGAAGTAAACTCGAGAGCGTCTAGAGAATTCATCAATGAAATTTAAGAAATACTTGAACCTAGAGAAATAAGGAGAAGAAAGTGGACCACACAAATCACTGTGAACAAACTGTAAAGAGGCAAGGGCATGCTAAGAGGCACGTTTGTCAAAACTATCCCGATGATATCTGTCGAGAACACAACCGAAACAAACACCATCTCTGCAAGAAATAAGAGGAAGACTAGTCACCATGTGTTGATTACATAGTTGTTTCAATGAGAGATAGTTTAGATGACGAAACTACTAATGCCAAAGTTTGTTCAAGTTATCACTATGAACAACAAAAATTGATGGAAAAGATGATGACCCAAAGTTGTCAAAATTGTACAACTTGGTAATATCATCAACAATTCCAGTCGTGGGGACATGCTTAGAATCTTTTAAATCCTTGATTACAACTTAATGAAGTGAAAACTCTATGATTTTACCTTCCCTTGAATGAGTGATATGAAAAATTGATACAAGGTTGCAAGAAAGACTTGGAACAAATAATACATCATTGAAATGACCATTATCTATCTGAATTGTCCCAGATCCTACAACACTAAGATATCTATCATCACCAACAAATAATTTTTTGGTGTTACATTCATTAAGAGTAGAAAAATATGGATTTATCCTTAGCCATATGATAATATTCTCCATAATCAATAAGTCACTCATCAAAATAAGAAATAGAAGTTGCATTGAAAGAAAAACCAAAAGAAGAAAGTGCATGCCCATGAGAAGAAGAGGTAGAAGAAGAAGAATCAATATTGATTGTGTACTTCTTCATTGTTTCTTCTAAGGATTCCATATTTTTAAAACATTTAGAATCCACATGACCATATTTCTCACAAAAGTTGCAATGTATATCAGTCTTCTTACTTTTGAATTTTTCTCCTTTGTCACCATTATGAGAAGAAACTGGAGGAGTGGGTTTGGGACCCTTGTTTTTCTTATTGTTGTGGCAAGGATGTTGCTTCTTGGGATTCTTGGATTTATCTTTCTATTGGGTCACTGAGGCTTTGTTGGATTTACTTGCAGTGCTGATCAATTCAAGTTGCATAAGCATATCTTGCTCTTGAATCTAAGCATCACAAAAAGACTCAAGAGAGGGTTCTTTATAAGAACTCCCTAGAGCTTCTCTGGTGGCATAAAAGGTAGATACAAATATAGAGTATGCACTACCAATCTTGGCAAGAATAACATATATGTATCGATCTTCCTTCAAATCTAGTTTGTGGTCTATACATAAAACTCTA
Organism: Picea sitchensis; assembly: GCA_010110895.2. Classification (NCBI taxonomy): domain Eukaryota; kingdom Viridiplantae; phylum Streptophyta; class Pinopsida; order Pinales; family Pinaceae; genus Picea; species Picea sitchensis. The sequence goes on along the minus strand of SNQJ01S0202741.1, from coordinate 3,565 downwards.
ATTATTTTGAACTTAGATGAATAGTATTCAATGCAAGGAAAATTGTTGAGACTTAAAGTCATTAACTGATTTTCTAACTAGTGGGATCGAATAATATTGTGTTTACCAAACACATCTTGAAGTTTTTCCCAAACTTCATTGAGGGCATCAATTCCTTGAAGGTGAAAACTTAAATTAGGAGAGATGGACATTCTGATTAGTCCATGTGCTTCATCACTCTTATTAGCCCATTTGACTTTATTTTCATCATTAGTGGGTTCTTGTTCTTTTCCTAAGGTAGTCTGGTAGATTCCTTTACTTCTTAGTACATCTTGCATATGGGATTTCCATGAGAAGTAGTTGGTACTAGTAAGAAAAAAATCACTAGGAGAAGCCATATTAAAATATATAGAGAATATGTATTTAAAGGCTAAAACTGATGGTTTATATGGAAAGCACTTGAAAAAATAGACTATTTAAAAAAATGACACTAAAAATGGACTTCAGATGTGAGACTATTTAAAAAAAACGACACTAAAAATGGACTTCAGATGTGAATGTTATGCCCTTTTGAAAAAAAATGCATAAACAATAACCAAAGAGCCATGTGGTGATGCTCCTCCTGCACTAACTTTCTTATAACCTTACTTTTACAAATAAGTTGTTTATGAAATGATCCACTTTTATAGAATAAGAGGGAATCACTTTTACAATGAAGTTACTTTGTAAATTAAAGTTACATGCAAAAGGTAACTAAAAAAGAAATATTAAAGCTACTTTATAGTGATTCACTTTTATAATTTAAGTGAAATATACTTTGCAATGAATGAATGAACTTTTTCAAAACCTAACAAAAAGAATATTTGAATTCAAGATCTTTACTAAGTAAAACAACTTTTAACCAAGTGAGCTAGTGCAAAACACATTATAATCTTAAGAAGAAGGATGTGGGTGGTTGTTGTTGTTGTTGTGCGTGCTCAAAAAAACTTCTTTTCATGCAATCACACACACAAAAAAAATCATATTTCGACAACAACAAGAGTTAGATCTCGATTAGCTTACCTAGAAAATGCAAGTTTTCCCTTTGTTTTTGATTTATTGAGATTGCACAAAATGCACGATAAAGAGCAGACACAAACAACAAAACACTTTCTGCTCTATTTATGATTTTCCAAGATCACACAAAGCGTAGGGAAAAGAACATACACAAACTGAAAAGAGTAGCAACCCAGAAACAAAAATAGAAAATCGAAATATAAAACCAAAATATTATCTCTGTAAAAATTTAAAAGGGGCGTATTCAAGTTTTATACCTCTGCATCTGACTAAAATGGTTGTATATTGGGAAAACATAAACCTTTTCGAGTGAAACAAAAAGTGTTCTTAATTGAAATGAGCGCTCTAGACACAATGTAATATTTATCTTGGCACAAAAATGTATGGAAATAACAAAAATAATATATGTGGCAACATGGCTTCAAGATCATGATCTACTCAGGAGCGGGTCTTCAAATGCACTCTAATACCATGTTTGACAACATAAGTATTCCAATAGAGGATGAACACCTTCAGTAACCAATCACGCAACTAGATCAAATATCAACACATCAATGTTTTTACATGGTAAAAATCATGTGGGGAAACATCCATGGTCCCAACCAACGTGGTCACTTGAAGCGATTTATTAATGCAAAAGAAAAAATATTGCAAACAGATTTACAGGAGAGTTTCTCATAATCGATCATCGACAAATGACCCTCCATGCTCTTTAAATAAAGATCATGGACCAATCGGTTGTTAAGCCATGGATCAATGTAGCCATTAAGATCGAGGAGAATATTAGCCGTCAAATCACTCTATGTCGGGAACATATCATGACCATCGAATTACAAATGCATAATAATGCATACTAAAGAAACACACTTTAACCTGACGACAAATTAGACTAAGTTGATCTTAACTAACTCTTAAGTGTCTAAATATCCTAATAAGTCTATGGCTAGTTCTCAATGTTGGATAGGATTAGTTCTAGATGATTTATATCATCAACATGGATTTTTTTGTCATGATTGATCCACTTCAACAGGCTCTATTAAGAGATGTTTCTATTTGATGGTTTATTTTTGATAAGTATTCTTTGGTTTCCTCCCCCTAAGGGACAACCATACAAAGTGATTGTTTGTGAGTACCATGCAGAAAGAATATAAAAGGGCATGTAATTTACGAAATTCAATCCTGGTGTACCATGGGGAGTGGTATGCTTATCATCACATTCCTCTAAACAACAAAGAGACGGATCCTGAGCTTAATATTAATATGTTCAACGTTCTATGTCTATATAGATATTCTATGTTGTGATAATTCTAATGATTGCAGGTTCTCAACTAACACACAATGTTTTGTTGTTCATATAGATGAAAATGTTTATCTTGTGTGCATGGAACACACCCTTAGAATGCATGAGCATGTTATTTGTGAAATATGTTGTTGACTAGTAAGGCCACCCACTCCCATATGGCACAACACATGGCTTCCAAATTGAAGTTGCTTGACGCCTTCACATGCATTGGATTTAGTGCACAACTCATGGCTTCCACGTTCTAGTGATTGTATTCCTTAGATTTAGTGCAGTGGATGCATGTTATTTGTGGACGAACATGTTAATTCTAGTGTTGGAGTTATCATGCATATCCTTCTGAGGAAAATGTATTATGTATCCTATGGAGTCATAAATATTGGAAACCAATTCAAATATTGTTACGAGGGAGCATATGTGAAAGGAACATGTATTCAAGTCATGCTTCTCCAAGATATTGCAGGTTCTTTAAATATTTGTTTGATGGCAATAATTCAAGTTCATTTAAACTTCCATAAAATTGATGCAAACTCTGAGGAGTATTGTTGGTAGTAATTCCAAGTTCATTTAAACTTCCACAAAAATCCATGCCATCAATATATGTATAATTATTATGAACACAACCTAACAAGGAGACTTGAACCATCATTAAATTTGTATATGATGCAATCAACTCATATGTTGATTCTTAATCAAACCTATAGTTGAAGGTTATTTTGTTGATTACTAACCATATAATCTTGTGTATTTGGTTTGTTGCAATATTAATTTCTAGAGAAAAGCATTTATCGATACATTGGCTAGTCCTCAAAAAAAATAAAACCAATATTAGGTAGAAAGAAATATATATATATATATATATATATATATATGGAATTTAGTTATATAAACAACCCATATAAATTTAGTTAAATAAGTAATTTCAAATTGAGAAGATGGAGTTATATCATGTTAATTGAATGTGAGAATCCAAACAAGTAGAAATAGATAATGGTGTGTCTTGTTTGACACTCTAATCCTTACACTGACATGAATTTAATCTCTCGAGTCTCAACATAGAACTTATGCTTTGTCAAAACACAAGTATATCATGCTAATAAGAGGGCCTCTCTTAGGACGAAATTAGACTTCCACTTGTCCTATCTTGCTCTATCTACAACTAACAACTCTCGTTGAGTCACTTATGAATCAATAAAAGGTGGGGAAATTGAAGTCTCCCATTTTCTCTTA
>SNQJ01S0202740.1:0-16735 GCA_010110895.2 Picea sitchensis | reverse complement strand
TCTTGAGAGGAGGTTCCTGAATTTGAGCTTCTTCCACAGAATTTCCAGATTTTGATGCCAGAGATTCATGGATCTCAACTCTATTATTAGCATTGGCAGACTTTCTCACACCATTTGTGAGACATGTCTCTCTTGGGTTTGATGATTGAACATGTCCCTATCGCTGTTGCACTATGATTTGACGAACAAGACCACAAACAGGGCAATGTGAGTCACAACAATTTTGATGGTGTCGTATAAGAGTCCTAGATGCTTGACACCTAGAATAAGTACATTGAGGATCACGGCACTTTGTAATGTGTGCCCATAACCACTATGCAGTTGAACAATGTATTGTGTGGCATTGGCCTTCAGCAGCAGAACATTTACTAGCATGACGCAAAAAGAGCAACCAACGTTGTTGTTTGATATACGTTGTTGTCGTGACTCAGCAACAGTGCTTGGTTGTCCAGTTGATCCAGTAGCTCCAGATGATGTTTCAACTCTGGTTTGATTTGTTACAGTCGACACTGTTCCACTTACAGATGATTGATGTGGTTGCTCATCGTTTTGAGCATCATCCTGAATTGCCATACTCTGCTCAACTTCTTGCTGTGGCTGTTGGTGGTCTTCTGAGTGTGCAACCTGCTCTGGAACCTGAAATTTCTCCTGGGACTGTGATTCCTGCATTCCTTGCAACACAGCCTCTGGCTGTATTTCAGTAGGAAAACTGTTTGAGTCATTTTGTGACTGGATTTGTTGTTGTTGTTGTGGTGATGGTACCTGTTGCTGCTGTGATTTTTGAGATGGTTGACGGCACAACTGCTAACTATTGGGTGAGTCCTGATGCATCAGCAGTCCTCCAGAGTGAGATGTCTAGATTTGTACACCCGTGACCTGTGGCTGCAGCTGTTCATTTGAGGCTTGTGGTATATGATGCTGCAATGCTTCATTTTGGTGCTGCAAACCAATGCCCAAATGTTTCTGGCCAGACAATTTTGAAGTCATTTGGATCTGATGTACATCCTCACTCTTTAACAATAATTGTTGTTGATGTTGGCTCTGTTGGTTTTCTTGATGATTGTGATGTTGTTGTTGATACTGCTGTTGTTGCTGAGGTTGATATTGCATGTTTTGCTGGTGTGATTGTTGCAGCTGTTGTGAATATTGCTGAATTAAATTACCCCTTGGCAATTGAAAATTTATTTGTGGAGAATGATCGATAACGTGAGACTTGTGCGGTTGAACCTGCTATTGTCCCAGCAAGGAGGACATATTGTCACCAGAAATAGGAAAAGCATTGCTGAGGCCAGGAGTAGGCACCATTTTGCTTGAGTTATTATCTGTTGCCAGTATTGAGTTACCTTGTAATAAACTAGTATTTTCATTACTATTTGGTAGCATGTTTCCATTACGGCCGTGTTGGGACCACAGTCTTTAATGCCGGAATAATTAATATAGAAACTTATCGGTGCACAGGTAGGAATCATTGCGGTTACATTTTCCACTTGGTTGCAATCACAGGAGTTGAACATCATTATTCCAACATGAGGATTGTGATGACTAAGATTTTGGTTACGATTATTTTGAAACCGTTTCATCAAATATTGCAAACGCTGCTCCAAAGTACTAAAGTTCATGTATTCTTCCTGATAAAAAAATTCCTCTAAACTTCTACATGATTCAAAGGAATGTCAAATTTTAGTTCAACAATCAATAACTTTTAGTTCAGTTGATAGAGATTTGCTTCCACAACTAAAAGATTGGATACTCTCAATTTCAACTATACGTAGAGATGGTAGCAAATCAGCATGAATCATGATCTGGCTCAAGCATAACAAACTTGTTTTGGCTCTCCCCCATTTTTTTCTGCCAAAGATGTTTTGGGTGAAAAAAGGAAAGCATACAAGAAAGATCCTGACTGTCGAAATTGTAACATACATGTGTTGGTCCATGTTACTGAGTAATATGCATTCATTTATTGGACAAAAATTATTCACCCAAGCATACTAGTAGATAAAAAAGTCATAATAAAGTACTGAGTTTTGCAGTATCTACTACCAGCTGTGGTGCATGACTAAACTGCTTGACACTTAACAAAATTCTCTACATGAAGCACAATTTGATTTTGGCTCAAACACTCGAACTTTGATAAAAATAATGGCACAAGAAGGGCAAACTTTAAAATAGAACATAGATGTTACACTACCATAAAGAATCAAGATTATAAGGCATTTTAAAAACTTACAACTTCTCTGTGACATATTACGCGATAGATCAATGTCGGTCAATGCCATGGACCATGCCTCCTGTGATGTTTGTGAAAGGTAGCGCCGATACTGTTGTGCCAAATCAATGAAATTTTATCCTCGAGATTGACCGGACACACGACACGAAATGCTGGTGAGCCTCGAGGGTGATTTTAGAACCCCCAAATTATATGTATATGGCAAATGGTAAATTATGATACATAGGAAAAATTGAAGCCTATTTTATCAATAATATAAAATGTATATATAATTTTTTTATGGCGAATATTTTAGTCAATTATATAATCTTGTAAAATTTGGGCGAATTATAAAATCTTGTGAAATATTGGGTAGATCTTTCACTAAATTATAAAATCTTGTAAAAATATTGGTGAGTGGTGTTGGGTAAACAAAATGGACTTCACACAACATTTCACCCACATCTACCCTGATAAAGTGGAGTAAAATTGACAAAGAGCATATTGTATAGGCCAATTGCAAAATGTTTCAATCTACAAATGGGTTCACAACATTGTCAGCATTCACTACATCTACTACAAAAAAGTCAACCAACATCAACATTCACAACATCTACTACAATAAAGTCAACCAACATTTCACCTAACATCAACATTCACTACATCTACTACAATAAAAGTCGAAAAGCCAACATTTGATTACATGCGGTATGGTTAAAACAAATAATAGTTTCATAGGCTAATTAATGAAAGGTGTTTCCATCTACAAAATGGGCTTATCAACATTTCACCAGCATCTTCTACATGGGCCAATTAAACAACAAAGTGTTTGCAAGCTAAGAAATGGACTTCATAACATTTCACCGCTACAATAAAGTTAACCAAAATTGACAAGAGCATTTTGCATAGGCCAATTAAACAATTGCATAGGCTAATTAAACAAGTGTTTCAATCACAAATGGACTTCCAGTGCCTTTCACCACATCTACTACATAATCAATCAAATAACAAGTTTTCAATCTACAAATGGACTTCACCAAACATTTCACTTTCGCATCACGGTAGTAAAATCGACCAAATTTGACACTAGCATTTTTCACACAATATTTCACCATCTCTGCTATTATCTATAGTTCACTACGTCTACTATAGCAACGGATACAACATTATCCGTTGTTTCACTCTAGGTGTTTCACTCTACAAATGGCCTTTCACGCAACATTTCACTACATTTGTTAGATAGGCCAATTAAACAACAAGTATTTCAATCTAGAAATGGACTTCACACTACATTTTGACCATGTCTGTTATAGTAAAGTCAACCAAATTGCATAGTTCATTTAAACAAGAGGTCCTTTAATAATGGGACACTATCTATAATGAAGATAGGCCCTATCTTCATCAAATTCCAACTTCATTTCCTGTCACATACGAGAAAGAGACAATGTAATAGTTAAATATCAAAATCAATCTTAAAACAACTTGCATCAATAAAATGTGGCTCCAAAGTTACAGTAAGAAAAGCACAAAAAAGATTATAGAACCTATTTTTACCTGAAATTAATCCTCAAATTGGCATATAGTAATCTTGTTACATGATAAAGGGTACAACCTACTCCAAAATAGAGGAAGAACATATCCACAGAATCAAATACGTGCTATTCATTCACTATTTCTTGCACCACCAATGGAACATATATACCAAAATAAGTGTTCCCCTGAACCTCATATATATATATTGGATTAGATAAAATGTTGTGGTATATCAATTTCCCAGTTCTCATCTTGAGTTGCTCATTTTCTTCACTTTGAACAAGACCCTCTCCAGATGGATTATCATTGTGAGCCTCCAAAGAATTATTTTTTGTATCAAGTTCATTAGAGAAACTTGTTATATTATTTTCTCCCCTTCTATCACAATACGATCGCCAAAGAGCTAGTGCTCTTTCATATGGGAAATTGGAAATGTCATGCTTTGTTACATATAATCTTAAACATATATCCATGTGTTTTATCAGCTTGTTCCTCATCTTTGACTTCAAAATGATAGTGCACTAAACATTCTCTCATCCTCATTGATCCCAAAATCATGGTTTGGCACAAATCTGCTAATTTGAAATATTAGGATATGTTTTCCTGTAAGTATTGCTAGCACCTAAAATAGTCCATAGTCTTGTTATTACACCATATTCTAGAGGATTCTCCAAAACGCGAAATTGATTCCACATTGTTTAAGCAAAGCGTGTGGCTTGTTGAAACAATTTTGATTGATCAAAAATACCTTCAACTTGTTCTCCATGTACGTCGGCCTTCTTGCAAAGTGGTCCACTAAAGTATTTAATTTTGCCACAAAGTCCCGTTTTAAAGTAGGTTGACATTTTAAATTGTTCCAATATTTAGGGTACACCACAAACATAGCCTCCAACAATTCATCTCGGGGAATCGTTCTCTTATCTCCGATGACAATGGCTTTGCAATTTCTATCAAGTTGCATCTCACTTTGAAATGACAACATTGTCGAATAGGTCTCATGACACAGGGCACTCTTTGGTGGTTTGTCTTGTCTTATCAATATAAGTGGTCCACTAAAGTATTTAATTTTGCCACGAGTCACGTTTTAAGTAGGTTGACATTTTAAATTGTTTCACAATGACCGGGAATTTACACACCACAGACATGGCCTCCAGCAATTCATCTCGAGGGAATCGTACTCTTATCTCCGATGACAATGAATCTGCAATTTCTGTAAGTTACGTCTCGAAATGACAGAAAAAACATTGTCGAATAGGTCTCTTGACACAGGGCACTCTTTGGTGGTTTGTCTTGTCTTATCAATATAATGAAAAGGAACCATATACCCACTTCCATACATGGCTATCCTTTTTTCGTAAACTGGAAAATAATTTTCGGTATTTTCTATATCAATGATAGTAGTCCAATTTAGCAAATGGGCCCTGCGAAGAAGACTGCAACATAAACATACTAAGAATTATCCAGTGAAAGGCATGAAAATTTTCTTTCGTTTGTGTATTTTGCAATATACATTGTGCAAATTTGAGAAATTGTCATTGGGACATTCATTTCATCTAGCATAGGAAGTATTCCAACCAATGTTAATAATGTCTCCTATGTCGGTTAATTAGAAAGAAGATCTTGAGCTATCTACAGGCGATGTTCATACATCACCTACAAATTTTCACTAAATAATCTTTTATTTGGTCATTCAATGAGATCCATCTTGTATCAATATCCTTTAATAGCTTGTTTCCATTTGTATGCAGATCAACAAATTTTTAAACTCTACACGAGAAAATCGTTTGGGACTCTGAGAAAAATATGCATAAGCCTCTCTTACAAGATCTTCAACTTTTGAAACCGATGGAAACTTCCTTACTATTTTAAATGCAAGATTCATCCTATGAGCCATACACAATGAATACTCAACATGTCACGGTGGTAGTTGTGGTCTAACACAAAGGCCATTCCTTTGTCCTTGCATTATTGATGCTCCATCCTCTCCAACACATACCAACTTTTTTGTGATCATTAAATGATCCATGCCACCAATTTCCTTCAAACTGTTATTAACAAGTTCATAAATGATATTTTCAGGTAATGGGAATTCTCCATCATTTTATGAACCCCTAAGTAGATAGGAATACTAATATGGTCATTATACATATAATACTCATACTACAAATCCATGAAGTGTTATCAATGGTTGTAACCTCATCCAAAATAGTAACTAAAACCTAGCACTTGCAATCTTTTCTTTCATATCATCCTTTCTACTTGAGCTAGATATTTTGCCCATTCCCAACTACTCATTAAATAATGAAAAGATGGAAAGTTTGGCATTTGAAGAAAAGATAGATGTCTTCATGTAATCAGGATAATCGTCATAGGGCGACCTTTAGATAAGATGTGAAATGCAGTGTTTAATTGTATTGTCTTGGATAATAAATTTCTTTCCATCGTCTTTTCCAATAGAGATGTGATGGTTCCTCCACACCGCCTCGAGTTTTTGCTTGATTATTAAATATTCACTATATTCATAAGCATATTTGACATGTCGACATTACTCGGAATATTTCCATCTGACAATGAATTTCTCCTCGCCATCTATAGTTTTCTTTTCATACACCTTTCCTACATGCTTCTCAATTGTGTCACTCCATCTGAAATGTTGTTGGTTTGCCAAGTTTCCAACTACATATATATTGCATATAACTTGTGGTTTCTCTTTCTCTCATTTTTGGAGGTAATGGATCAATAAAATGGAAATTTTGAGACCAATCACAGTTGGAAGCCTCTCCTATGTCCCATTGGCCCTTTTATCTTTTCCGTGAATTGGTTTTGTTCTTTTCCAATGAAATATTTTACACATTTTATGCTATGATTTAGAATTGAAAATGCATTATCTCACTTTGATCACCGGAAGAACATATTTCCTTATCTATTATTTGGATATTAGATGCATTCTCACAAGGTTGAGATCTCTTTAGGTGATAGGTTGCTCAAAAGAGCTCGAAACATGAAGAGAATGGATCCTTGGATTGAGAGATCTTTGAAAATATATGATGATAGATCATTTTGTCTTGATCTTTTCTTCCACGATCGGTGTTTGACATCTCAATAAATATTCCACAATTGAAATTTCAAGGTGATCTAGAAATAACAAGGAAGTGAAACCTGCGAGAGAAATAATATAAAATTAGTAAAATTCCTACCAAGTATAGAATATTCAATTTGAGCAAACTACTCTAATACTACTTTCTCCAAATTTCTCCTCATGTAACCAACAAGATAACTTTATCTTGTTCATTTTGAAAAAATGAAGAATCTACATTTCACTACTTTTCAAACATTCCAATGTTTGAATTGATTGACAAGTTTGAAAGTAAATTGTCACCTGCTTGTCAGTCAAGTCTTACAGAGTACTGTAAAGGGGTTGTAGCTTTAGCCATAAACATAAATGTATATTCTATATAGTATAATTCAAAATTCTTACAGAGATCTATTGGGAGTTTTTCCTTCATCCATAAACCTAAAATAAACATGATATATATGACAATATACCTCCATTCCATTTGTTAAGATTTGAAATTTGAACTCTCTTTCTTTTTGTGGGCTTATTTTCTTTGGTTAACCTTGAACTATTTGATTATCCATGCAATATACACTAAATGTGGACTTCTTGAAGGGTATAGTAGTTTTGAACTCGAGATTGACTTGTCTTATTGAAAACATATGGAAGAATTGTGCATATGTATTTCATTCTAGCCCTCAAGCTTAATATTCTTTAATATTCTTTTGGTTTCTTGTAGCTTTAGGACTAAATATTTGATGTTTGAGCTTGAGAGTGAGTAAAATTTCTTTCCTTTGACTTTTTGAACCTTATTTCAACCTTAACAAATGTTTAAATCTATTTAGTTAAGATGAATATTTTCTCAAGTGATCACTTGTCCTCATCTTAAACCTTTGGTATGCCACTTTTGAATTATCTAAAGAAGCCATGTTTCAATGCATTTGTGAATAGATGTCAGAAAATAGATCATTGCATTTAATTAGATGATTGAGGTAGAGTAGAGTATCATGCAAATCAATATCTTGGGGAAGATTTGTAGAGGATGGATATGCTCTTGCTTTGCTTGGAGTAATGCAATCTATACTTTGTTATGTCATATAAATACATTGAAAACTTGATTTCCATTGTAGAGATTGAATGAGCTTTCCCTTGAACTATAAATACTTCTTGAAGATCTAATGTATCAATGCCTTTTGTAGATTTGAATTGTGGGATTAAAATGTCATTTGTTTTCTTGTAGGCCTTGTAGTTGTTGGTTGATTGAAGAGGTAGGATCGATTTGCAATCAGCATGTGAAATTAGGGTAATGAAATTGCTTCCATGAATGTTGAGAATCGATGTAGTTGCTTGGAATACCCCCTTTCTCTATTATTTTCAATTACATTGAGCATGTCGTGATTTTGTTTAGAAATTTGTGTGCAGGCATGGCTTATACATGATTGACAACTCATGTAGGTGCATGTAGAGTGATAGCTCTATAGTTGAGAACTTATGTAGGTGCATATAGAGTGATAGTTTTTTTAGTTTATAACTCCTATAGGTGCCCAAGAGTGATATTTATGCAGTTGGCTTCTCTTGTAGTTGTTTGTAGAGTGATAATTATGTAGTTGGATTTTCCTATAGTTTTATGTAGAGTGACACTTTTGTAGGAACTTACATAGGATACAATGTGAATCAATATTAGAAACTTTATTTTGTAGGTGTATGGATAAGGTGAGAAGTGAGTGTAGGGAAAATGATAGATGAATAAGCCTTAAGATGAATGCATAAGGAAGAAAGTGTGTGCAATTAAAGTATGAGTGAAACGATTGTGCGTGAAAGAAATGAAATGCATGAAACATTGTCTTGAGGGAATGGAGTGATTGTATAGGCATGGAAATAATGTATGGGAATGTAATGAAATATGTTCATGATCATGTGAGTGCATTGATATGTGTGAAAATTTGTTGGTGTACTCAATTGGTGCATTTGTATATCATTGCACTCAATCTTTGCTCTTTGTACGAGTTCTTAGTTGAGGATCACTTGAGACCATGGTTGTATTTATTTTTCTATGGATAGAGGTGGATTTAGGATTCAATTGTTTGCTTTGGTATTGGCCTTGGATATTTTTAGAGCTTTGAATACCCTATTTGTGTTGCTTGTAATGTCCCTGATTTGCAATGGCATTGGAGGAAGAATGCGGTTTTGTTGTGGTAAGATTTCTCTGAAGGTATAAAGTTTCCATCGAGACAAACTTGAATATAATATAATATTCTTGTGCACCTTCCATGGATATAATATTCTTTTTTGTGTAAACATAGTTGGGAAGGATCATTACTACTTTGCATAGATTTGCAAGTCTATAGACATTGGCTGCATTTGTAAAGAAACCGGTTGGAAAATGCTCTATCAAAGATACTTCTCTGAATGCGAATTTGTTTTCTTTGTCTCGAGGATGGGGTGGAAAATAAGAAGGCCTTGGGTTGTTAGCATGCTCTACTTGAAGTGGAGATTCATTTTGAAACATATCGATGCATTGATTGCATATCCTTGCATATCGTAGGTTCATTTTGAATTTATTAGCGTGTGAATGCATTGAGGAGATGCAGAAGTGGGTATTGAGAACCTAGGTAGCCAAGTTATTCATACTACGAGTTGAGTATGCACTCGAGAAAAGCGATCTCAACTTTGACGATATCAAATATTTACATTGTTGGAAAGTTAGATGATGTAAGGCAAAGTGAGAAAATTGATGAAAGACAGGGGAGTGACAAAGAATATAGGATGCAGTTGGATTGTGGTAAAGGAAAGGTTACATGTATTTCTTATAGGAGACATTTATGAAAGACATGACTAAGAAACTAGGTTGTAGGTGGATTGGGGTGAAGTAAAATTTCATGTTTTTTGTGTGAAAAATAGTGGAGATATGTGCAACTTTGGTTCAATTTCAAGGAAAATAATGGATGTTGGAAGTATACCACAAGATAGACTTTGTGATGCATGATGCCCAAGAGTGAATTCCCATGTACAAAAATGATATGTCGGTGATTGCTTTTGGTCCTACCACTAAACCACCTAGCATATCCAGATAATGATCTTCCTCTATGTTGACGCTACCACACTGATAGCAGATTAATATTGAATAAAATGGATCGAGAAATTATTTAAGGGATGCAAACCATTTCCATTATCTCAAGGGTGGGGTTTGATTCTTGTATGGATTATTAGTGACAACAAAATATGGAAATTTCCTATAATATCTATTTATACAACAAGTCATGTTTGAATCCCATGCCATAACAATTCCCTGATACAAGGTTCTCTTATCTAGCTTTGATATGTGGTATATTGGTTTAAATTAAATCTATTGACCATGTCTGACATGGTGAGATATGTTAATAAAGGGTAAATGAATAGATATGCTAATAGAGGGTAAAACGAATCACATGGAAGATAATTTCCCCACTTTGTGCAAGTGCTATGAGCAGGATCTTCTAGCTTTCCCAAGAGTCAATGCTTACTTGGCATAACCACTCTGGAAATACCCAGATATCACGGTGTGCAATGATATCTGGGTATTTCCAGAGTGGTTATTCCAAGGAAGCATTGACTCTTTTCCATCAAATGCTAGTAGAAAATGTAACACCCAATGCAATTACTGTGGTGAGTGTACTTCCAGCATGTGCCATTATAACAACTCTGCAACAGGGTAAGTGCATCCATGGTTACATAATTAAAAATGGATTTGAATTAGATGTTTTTGTGGGTACTTCTCTCATTGACATGTATGCCAAATGGGGTAGTGTAGGCGCACACCATTTATTTGACAAAAGAGATGTGGTTTTATGGAGTGCTATGATTGTTGGATATGGAATGCATGGATTTGGTGAGGATGCACTTTCCCTCTTTTCCCAGATGAGAGACGGGCATAAAACCAAACCATGTCACCTTTATCTGTGTCTTATATGCTTGTAGTCATGCTGGATTGGTAGATGAGGGTTGGAAGTATTTTGATTGCATGGTCCAAGATTATCACATCATGCCTAGGATGGAGCATTATGTATGCATGGTTGATCTTCTTGGACACTCTGATCATCTGGAAAAGGATGAATAGTTCATTAAAAAGATTCCATTAGAACCCAGTTATACAATTTAGGGGGCCTTTGCTTGGTGGTTGCAGAATTCATGGAAACATTGAACTAGCATAACGTGTGGCAGAACTCATTTTTTGAGTTGGACCCTGGAAATGATCTTTGGATGTTGTATCTTGCTCTCCAATATCTATCTTTGCCGGTAGCGAGATGGGATAGTGTAGCAAAGTGAGTACTTGATGTCGAGAAAGGTGTGAAAAAACACAGGGATGCCTTGATTGAGATAAATAATAGGTTCATTCATTCTTTGTTGGAGGCAGAACACATCCTCAATCTGAGAATATATATACAATGTCGGAGATCTTGGATGGCCAAATGGAGGCAGGCTATGTGCCAGACAAACTTTTTTTCTGCATGATGTGGAGGAGGAAGTAAAGGAACACATGCTCAGCACACACAATGAGAAGCTGGCCATTGCTTTTGGTATTCTCAACACAAAAGATGGAACCTGTATCGGGATCACAAAAAACCTCAGTGTCTGCACTGACTGCCATAATTCTACTAAATTCATCTCAAAGATTTTAGGAGGTGAGAAATACTTGTGAAGGATGCAAATCGTTTCCATCGTTTCCAGGAAGGATTGTGCTCTTGCAAAGATTATTGGTGACACGTAGTATTGAAGTTATCTAGACAATGGGCATTTGGAGACTTCATATTAATTTGCACAAACAATTCAACTGGGGTCTAAATCTTGTCTTTCTTTCTAAAATAACCACCAGTGTTTTCAAGGGTGAGATGGTTATTGTTACACCATGTACTAACACACCACCTGATGGAACCACCTTCTATGAAATTGATGGTCATCCCTGCTACCACCAATGATGGAATATCCCTCACTTCTCTCGGTGCATTTATGTAATGGTTGAAAAGCCCTACAATTTGATTCAAGATACTAAAGTCAATTTGTATATCTTTACTATATAATACAACTAGCTTAAACCTATATAAACTTGGACTTGATATCGATCGATTGGCTTCCCTAAAGAGATGTGGATAGCCAATAGAGAGCCAATCGAAGTCATGGACAGATTATTTCTTAACTGAGACAATCTCTTACTTAACCTGCACAGGGCTTTTAATTGTAGACATGACAGAAGGCTCAGGCTTCATTGATTGGCATGATGATTGATCATGCTCAAGTGCGGCATATTTCTTTAGTTCAGAAGAATTCTGAGAAATACTTTGGATCAAACTCCTAGCCAACTCTGTTTTCACAGGTGTGGGATCTACTACGCGAGAGTTAGATTTGGACTATTGATCTTGGAGCCTTATTATTCTATTTTGCTGGGAGACTTGAGGCTGCACTTGGGAGGCTATATGTATCTTGCTCAAAGTTGAGGTAGATACCTGTGGAGTTTCAAGTTGTGGCAACATGAAACTAAGCAAGGAAGGATCAATCTTTGCTTTCTTGAGAGGTTCTGGTGAGCTTCTTCCACTGAATTTTCCGGTTACGGTGCCGGAAGATTCATGGATCTATCTATTATTAACGTGGCGAATTTCTCACGCTGTTTGTAGGGCACATGTCTCTCTTGGGTTTGATGATTGAACATGTCCCTGTCACTGTTGCACTATGATTTGATGAACAGGACCACAAACAGGGCAATGTACATCACAACAATTTTGATGGTGCCATATAAGAGTCCTAGATGCTTGACACCTAGAATAAGTACATTTAGGATCATGGCACTTTGTAATGTGTGCCCATAACCATTGTGCAGTTGAACAATGTATTGTGTGGCATTGGCCTTCAGCAGTAGAACATTTACTAGCATGACGCAAAAAGAGCAACCGACGTTGTTGTTTGATATATGTTGTTAATGGTGACTTCGACAACATGCTTGGTTTTCAGTTGATCGGTAGCTCGGATGATGTTTCAACTCTGGTTGATTGTCGGTCGTGACAGCGATTCACTTCTGTGAGATGATGATTGATGTGGGTTGCTTTCCGGCGGTTGCAGAGCATCATCACAGTGCCATACTTTCACCGTTGCTTCTTGTTTGTGGTTGTTGGTGGTGATACGAGGTGTGCGAACGCTCGGAACACAGAAATTCCTCACAGGGTTCTCGATTCTGTGATCCTTGCAACCACGACCCTCTGGCGTATTTGATGGGAAAAGCATTTGAGTCATTTTGTGGTGGCTTTGTTGTTCTTTGTTGTGGTGATGACTTTTCTTCTTCTTTGTGATTTTGAGATGGTTGTGGCACAATTGCTGACCTAACAGGTGCTTGAGTCACGATGTCGGCCGGAGTCCTCAGTGAGATATGGTTGGATTTGTACGCCCGTGACACGTAGCTGCGGTATTCATTTGAGGCTTGTATGTGGTATATGATCTTTGCCAATGCTTCATTTGGTCTTTACTGAAATGATACCCAAATGTTTATGGCCATATAATTTTGAAGTCATTTGGATCTGCTATACATCCTCACTCTTTAACAATAGTTATTGTTGATGATGTTAGCTCATTGGCGGTTTCTTAGATGATTGTGATATTTGTTGTTGATCTGCTTCATTGTTGAGGTTGATGTTGCATGTTTTGTTGGTGTGATTGTTGCAGCTGTTGTGAATATTGCTTAATTAAATTACCCTTTGGCAATTGAAAATTTCTTTGTGGATAATGATCGATAACGTGAGACTTGTGCGGTTGAACTTGCTGTTGTCCCGGCAAGGAGGACATATTGTCACCATAAATAGGAAAAGCATTGTTGAGGCTAGGAGTAGGCACCATTTTGCTTGAGTTATTATATGTTTCCAGTATTGAGTTACCTTGTAAGAAACTAGTATTTTCATTACTATTTGATAGCATGTTTCCCGTACCAGCCGTGTTCGGGACCACGGTGCTTGTACCAGGACAATTAACCATAGAAACATCAGTACCTGGAGTAGGAATCATTGCAGTTACATTTACACTTGGTTGCAATCCTCATGTTGGAATAATGAGGATTGTGATGACTAAGATTTTGGTTACGATTATTTTGAAACCGTTTCATCAAAGATTGCAAACGCCGCTCCAAAGTACTGAATTTCATGTATTCTTCCTGATAGAAGAAAAAAAATTCTCTAAACTACAATAACATGATTCAAAGGAATGTCACAAATTTTAGTTCAACAATCTAATAACTTTTAGTTCGGGTGATAGAGATTTGCTTCCACAACTAAAAGAGTGGATACTCTCAATTTCAACTATACGTAGAGATGGTAGCAAATCAGCATGAATCATGATCTGGCTCAAGCATAACAAACTTGTTTTGGCTCTCACCCAAAACATCTTTGGTAGAAAAAAGGAAAGCATACAAGAAAGATCCTGACTGTCCAGATTGTAACATACATGCGTTGGTACATGTTACTGAGTAAAATGCATTCATTTATTGGACAAACATTATTCACCCAAACATACTAGTAGATAAAGATCATAATAAAGTCGCGGGTTTTCGTGCTTCTACCATTTGTGGTGCATGACTTCGCTGCTTGGCGCTTAACAAATTCTCTACATGAAACACAATTTGATTTTGTAGCTCCGAACTTTTATTAAAAAAAATGCCACAAGAAGGGCAAACTTTAAAATAGAACATAGATGTTACACTGCCGTAAAAAAATCAAGATTATAAGGCCTTTTAAAAACTTACATCTTCTCTGTGACAAATTGCCGCGCAGTATAGATCAATAATGGAAGTGTATGCCATGGACTTATACCTCTCATATTTGATGTTTGTGAAGATAAATTGTTCCCATTCTGTTGTGCCAAATCATCCAGCTGTCCTCCAGATTGACCATACACCTGACCTGAAATCTGCGGTTGAGCCTGCATCTTGTTTCATTGCTTTTTGACACCTAAAGTACTTGTTCCCGCTAAATTTTGAACAAAAAGCATTATGCCATCTACTTCTCTGTTACTTATATGACATAACAACTGATGCAGGGAGCACATTTATCACACCCAGAAACATAATCTGACAAAAAAATGCTCTCATCTTTGACTCGTTGCCATGCTAATTATTTCTTCATCATCGCACAATGCAATATCCAGATCACTACTCATTTCTAACAGCCTGAATCTAGTGAAACCTTCCAACAAATGAAATAGACAAACCATGATTGGTGTCACTATAGCATACATCCATATTAAAGATTTCAATGACCCTTCTTCAAATATTCAAAAAACCACCTCTTTACTTCAAATTGTCAAATTCTACCACTGCATGGACTTCAAACTAAATTTGTCCATTGATCAAGAATATCACATGGAAAAATCGTGGGTATGAACCTGAAATCTCAGAATCATTTCTTTTGAAAACACAAAAGATGCCCTGATATGAAAGTTGGATGTAAATTCAAAGAACCTAAGCAACGGTCACAACTGCAATCCATATGAATTCATTCACTCACACGGATAATCATTGATTGATTGTCAAATTAACATCGAACAAAATCCTCAACAATGGGTATGCCATTTTGAATTTTCAAAAGTTTGCAATTAAGAAGGCATCACAAACACAATTATCACAACGAAGGGGACCCACAAAGCACACAAACACCTCTAAGCGCGGTATGCTGGAGTGAGGAGGATCTTGTCTTTTTGAACACAGGGTACTTACCTCAAAACCAAATCCTAATTGTAGCCAAACTTTGGGTGTGTAGCGCATAAATCACCCTTGTCTCATTGTTGCCAATTGTGCATTCACATTCTGAAGCAAAAATGGGAACCAGAATCCACCACCTCTGATAAGCATTGAGGTATTACCCAGCGGTGGCAAACCTGAACATCTATGACACCTTGGAACAAAGGTATATATGCTAAACTATAAGCGAGAACAAAGTGGCAACTCTATGTTGTTACCCGATAGGCTTAGAGGCGGTGTTAACCCGCCCATCTGCATTACTCCTCCCCAATCTAGGTATGCACATATTATTGATTAGAAATGTACTGAAGTATGGTCAAAAGATGCCCTGATACGAAAGCTGGATGTAAATTCAAAGAACCTAAGCAACGGTCACAACTGCAAGCCATATGAATTCATTCACTCACACAGATAATCATTGATTGATTGTCAAATTAACATCGAACAAAATCCTCAACAATGGGTATGCCATTTTGAATTTTCAAAAGTTTGCAATTAAGAAGGCATCACAAACACAATTATCACAAGGAAGGGGACCCACAAAGCACACAGACACCTCTAAGCAACGATTGTACTGGAGTGAAGGAGGATGCTGTCACCTGAACCTGGGGGTACTTGCACCTCAAAGCCAAATCCCTAATTGGCAAACTTTTGGGTGTGTAGCACTGCATAAATCACCCTTGTCTCACAATTGTTGCCAATTATTACATTCACATTCACAGAAAACCAAAAAGAAAATGGGAACCCAAGAATCCACCACCTCTACGATAAACAGTAGTGTGCAACAGTGGCAAACCTAGACATCTATGACCTGGAACAAAAGTATATATGCTAAACTATAACTGAGAACAAAGTATTGTAACTCTATGTTACCAGAAATGGGAAACTAGAAACTGGTGTTAACCCGCCCATCTGCATTACTCCCCCCAAATCTAGGTATGCACATAGTATTGATTAGAAATGTACTGAAGTAAGGTTAAGATGAAATGGGAACTAAGTGGGAACTAAAGTAAGGATACACAAGTATTATTTCTAAGATACACAATCTAGGTATGCACATAGTATTGATTAGAAATGTACTGAAGTAAGGTTAAGACGAAATGGGAACGGTAATGAGAAATGGATCTCCCGGTCAGGTTTCCGGTAAATATAGAGTAGATACACAATTATTATTTCTGAGAACTAAGTGTTG
>SNQJ01S0202739.1:0-16735 GCA_010110895.2 Picea sitchensis | reverse complement strand
TTGTGTTACAATTGATCTTGATGAGACAGGTGCACAGGACAGAGTTCAGAGATAGAGGACAAGCCAGGTGGCCTATCCCGAGCTTGTTGACTGGTCAGTAACCTTTTGGGGACCAAAAGGTCCTTTAGTGTGGAGGTGTGATCCAAAATCAGATCCAGGAGCCTGACAGGGCTAAAAAAGGATAAAAAATGAAAGTGCTCAGAATTTGATGAAACCAACTCCATTGTGTTCATCTCATTCTCCCGATTTCATCCATATATTTACTTTCTCAAAAAAAACTCCGGATGTGAAAAATATCGCACGACAATCAGATTCTTCTATGGCAAAAGTCAAAGGTCAACTGGAAAATGAATAAGTGCCATATGGCCCAGACATGGGAAGCCACATGGCACTTCACTACTGGTTTTCATGTAAAAAGTATTTGGGGGTCCATGGGATTCGAACCTCTGACCCATGGCTAGCTCCAAGTCTTTGGAAAAGTTCAAATACCAACCTGCCAAACTCAAATTGGTGAAAAAAACCCACTTTTCTATAGTTTTGGGGTTAAATATCCAAAGGAGGGCTCAAGGGGGCTAGCGATAAGCCATAGCATGTGGTTTCATTACAGGAGCGTGCCCAAGGGAAGATTAGCCCAGATCCCATGGAAGGCGCCCCAAAACCAGGAGCTAACAGTTAAGGGGGCTAGCACATAGAACTTGGAGCGCTGGCACTTGGCCATATGGCCCCATGTGACCTGGTAAAGGGGGAACGCACCCAGCCTTAGGGGATACTCTATATTTTGGGTTAAAAGAGGGTTTTTAACATTACAAAGTGGATTTTGACTGATATTATGCCCAGAAAATGGAGATTTTGGCCATTATTGGGAGATTTTGGACTCTTTTTTAGCCCAGATTTTGGGAGGAAGTTGGGGATGGATAACCAACTTCAGATCTATAAAAACCAGGCCTGTTTGAGGCCATGGAGGATAGTCAGATCAGAGTTATGCTGAAGGGAAGCCAAGCCAAAGCCATTTTATGCAGGGAAGTTGTTGAGGAGAAGACGCTTGCGGGCCATTTCTGGGAGCTTCGGTCATCCATTTTGCATGTTGTTTCTTCTGCTGAGTTCTAGAGATCTAGAAGAACATGACCAGATTAGTATTGTAGCCTAATGGAACTTCTACGATGTACTTTTTGATCTTTGAACAGAAATAAAGAAGCCTCCCCCACTGAGACAAAGGCCCGGAGACGTAGGCAATTTTGTGCCAAACTCCGTTATCACTTCTCTTGTTATGGTTTGTTGTTTATTACTTCATTTCAGATCTGCATATATGTATATGGATGTCATAGTTCCTCTTATTTCCTCATTCTTTCATTAAGCTTCTCAAATGGTTAATTAACACATGCAATTAAAAAATCAACCACAGTCATTAAAAGATCTTTCCGAATCAAAAAGTCAGAAGTTAGACTTTCATTTCAGAATCCTGATAAGTAAACGGATGCTGGAATCCTTCTACACCTATTGTCTCACAGAACGAAAGTAAGAATACATGTTCAAGGAAAAGATCTTAGAATTATGAAAAATAGTGTAAATTTCGGCCTTCGGGATTTGCTAGTTACATTGGTATGAATTCCCTTGCTATTTGAAACCCCGAAACCCCGAATCCCGAAATCCCGAAATGTTATTTCCACGTTCCTTTATTTTCACATTTTAGGAAATTGTTTGTGGTTGATGCTTTGGCTCTTGAATTCATGGGATTCCGAACCCCGAAATCCCGAAATATTATTCCCACATTCGTTTCCTTTCGCATTTTCGCAATTTCGAGGATTGTTGTGTGCTGTCGTTCGACATTAGAAACCCCGAAACCCCGAACCCTGAAATCTCAAAGCATTGGCCTTATACCCTTTCACCTTTCGAAATTCGGGAATTGTTGTGTGCTATGGTTTGCTTTTGAAACCCCGAAACCCGAAATTGCGAAATGTTAGTGCAACGTTCTTCCCTTTTCACAATTTCGGGAATTGTTATTGGTTGTTGTTTTGACTTTTGGAGTCTCGAAATCCTGAAACCCAAAATCCCGAAAGGATAGTTCAACATTCTTTCCTTTCGAGATTCGAAAGTTGTTTCATGTTAGTTGTTGACTTCTGAAACCTTGAAACCCCGAAGAACGAAATCCCGAAGTGGTGTTCCCACATCCTTTCACCTTTCAGAATTCGAGAGTTGAAGTGAATTGTTGTTTGGTATTTGAAAACCTAAAAACCCGAATCCCGAAATCCCGAAATGTTAGTTCCCTGTTCCGTTTCACAATTTCAAGAATTTGTTTGTGCACGATCGCATTTCGGAAGTTTGTTCATGTTGAGGTCATTTATCGGAACTCGCGAAGTTCTGAACCTCAAAATCCTGAAATGCGGGTTTCACCTTTTCCTTTTCACTTTCAGAAATTTGTATATGCCGATGTTTGGACATCGGAACTCGTGAAGTTCCGAACCTCGAAATCCTAAAGTGCGGGACCCACCTCTCTTTGTCGCATTTAGGAGGGTTGTATATGTGGCTTTTTGGGCATATGTATTCATGAAAATCCAAACCCGGAAACCCCGAAGTACTTGGCATCTTCCGCAATTTCGGGAAATGTGGTGTGTAGATGTCCGGCTCATGTACTCACGAAACCCCGAATCCTGAAACTCCGAAATGATGGCCACAGTCGTTCCGTATTTTGGATTTCGGCAAACAACAGGGTCCTTTGTTTTGTTCGTCACTTGTGATCACCAAAACTCGATTGACCTCTATTTCTTCACAAATCTGTAGGAACTTAGAAGAAACTTATTGTTATGGGACAACTCTATTACTGTAATGAATAGACTGGTAAAAGAACGTTGGAGAATCTTTATCCTGGATAGAGGTATAGGAGTAGCAGACCGTATTACAAGTCGATTGAATTGTAGACATAAGGCAATATTTTTATGTAGGGTTTTGGTCATAAAAAACCAAAAGTTGCTTGTATTGTTAAGATTGTGGTAGTGTTATAGGTACTAGAAGATAAGAGGGTAATTATAAATCTTAGGATCTTGATGAAACATTGAAGTAATGAGTAATTACTCATTATATCGTCGATTATAAAACTTAAGTTGAAGGGTAAGGACAGTCGATAACAATAATGACTCTAACAAACCTTCAGACTCAAGTCTTCTAACAGAAAGCCCGCTTGCTTGAGATCTCAAAACTTTTCAAGGATAAATATACAAATAAAAAAAAAATATATGGTGATTTTTGAGGTACATTACATATGGTATCAGAGAAAAAGTTACAACACTGGGCCTGAACAGGGCCACATTAATTGCTTAGTATATATTCTTATTTATGGAAAAACTAATAAATTTTGTGGATTACAAACATAAATCTTTTCTATTGTGTGTTGAATAATGACAGCCCAAGAAGGTGCAGAAATCAGGGTGGAAGAGAATCTGCAACAAGGATCACCTGGAGATCCAAGACAGAACAGTGATGGAAGCTCACCCACGGAGGTGTTGGAAACAATGATAAACCTTATTGTTGAACTACAGGTTTTCAAGGCCGACAATGAAAAATTGAAGAAGGCACAACAGGAACATCAAGAGATTAATGAAATCCTGTTGCGTAGTATAGTAACCAAGAAAATCCCAAAAGATGATAACCTAGAGGAAGAGGTCAGCAAAAGGGCCTCCAAGAATTCTGGTGCAAAAACAGAAAAAGGAGACAGTTCGTCTGAAGGGACACCTTCAGCAGAAGACAAAGCCGTACCAGACAGGAAAAGAAAACAAACAGACCACCTTGAAGGAGAATTTAAAAATATTAGACCATCTACTTTTGATGGAAAATCCAGAACCAGAGAAGAAGCTGAGGCATGGTTGTTGGACATAAAAAAATACTTCCAAATCTACAACTATTCCAGCAACATGAAGGTCAGAATGGCCATCTACAATCTGAAGGGGAAGGCTAGAATTTGGTGGTAGGACCTGAAATTGGCCAAGGGCCTAAAGGAGAAACAGTTGGAATGGTCCGACTTCAAGAAGTATTTTAAGAAACAATACCTTTCGGAAAGCTATTATGAAAGGAAGACGAAATAATTTTATGAATTACGACTCGGAGAAATGACGATGGATGACCTTATAAATAAATTTTTGGAACTACTAAGGTTCGTACCATACATCCGGGAGGATAAGGTAAAAATCCAGCGATTCTTAAGTTGTTTACCACAGTCCTGCAGGGAGAGAATGGAGTTTGAAAACCCCAAATCCTTGAGTGAGGCATTCAGGAAGGAACGAATGTGCTATGACCAGTATAAACAACGGGTAGAGTTTCCCAAGACTTGGGAGGATAAGAAACAGGACAGAATGCACCATCGGAAGAAGGGATACCAGCCAAATCCTTATCAGAATGCAGCAAAAAGTTTCCCAAGGAAGGATTTTCACTCCAATCATTTGAATACACAAGGTAGCGTTAAACCGGTAAACCTGGGAATGAATAAGTTTGGGGACAACTCCCGCGAGCCATTAAAATGTTGGGAGTGTGGAGAGCCTCACCTAAGGAGGAACTGTCCATGTCTAATTGCAGCAAACAAAATTGTTGTCCAAAATTTGCAGGAAGCCTTGATAGTGGGAGACATGGGCAGAAGTCTGCATCGGATAAATGCAGCCATAGATGGACGACAAGCTGACCACTAGTCCTCGGTGGTAGAAATCAAAGGTAAAATCCATGACGCTCAAATTTCTATTTTAATTGACCATGGAGCTACATTAAGTTATATTACTCCCGATGTAGTAGAGTTTAATAAACTTAAGAAATAAAAACACGAAAAATCTTGGCTGGTACAACTAGCAATAGGTGCTAAAAGAAAAGTAGTTAACTTTATTTCTGATTTAGAGTTCATCTTAGATGGTCAAAAGATACAGACCAATATGAACATCCTACCACTAGGATCTTATGATATGATTATGAGGATGGATTGGTTGGAACAACATAAAGCAGTACTAGACTGTTATACAAAGACACTTAGCTATAAAGATAATTTTGGCACTGTTAGGATAGCCCAAGGCATACCAAAACCTGTGTCAGTTAAACAAGTTTCAACGATGCAACTCAAGAAATGTATTAGAAAGGGATGTCAAGTCTACACCATCCAAGTGACGAATCTACTAGAAAAATAGATAAGCCCAAGTTAGAAGACTTTGTTGTCCTACGTGAATTTAGAGACATGTTTGTTGATGAGATATTGGAACTACCTCCTAGGAGAGAAATAGATTTCTCCATAGACCTACTACCCGGATCAGCCCCTATCTCAAAATCACCCTACCGAATGAGTCTACCAGAAATGACGGAATTAAAAATACAATTACAAGAATTGTTGGACAAAGAGTATATCAGACCGAGTGTCTCGCCATGGGGAGAACCAGTTCTCTTTGTGAAAAAGAAGGACGGTACTCTAAGACTATGTATTGATTATAGGCAACTGAACAAAGTGACCATTAAGAACAAATATCCCTTACCAAGGATAAATGATCTATTCGATCAAGTTGGTGGGGCCAAGATCTTCTCAAAATTTGATTTATGATACAGTTATCATCAAGTCAGGATAAAGGACCAAGACATAAACAAAATAGATTTTCGAACAAGATACAGACACTACGAATTTGTAGTCATACCTTTCGGACTCACTAATGCACCAACCACATTTATGTGCTTGATGAACAACATTTTCAGCCAGTACTTAGACAAGTTCATAGTAGTATGTATCGACGATATTCTGGTCTATTATAAAACGGAGGAGGAACATGATGAACACCTAAGAATAGTTCTGCAAACACTAAGGAAACACAAGCTATACGCGAAATTCGATAAATGTGACTTATGAGAGGAGATAAGGTGAAGGGTAGATGAGTAGGAGGGAGAGAAAGAGAAACAAATTAAAAATGCATAAGAGTGCATTCATGTTCCAAGAACATGTGCACATTCTTTAGAGTGTGTACACATTAATTAGAGCATGTGCATGTTCCTAGAGAGTGTGCATGTTCCTAGAACGTGTGCACATTCTTTTTGGGGAAGAAATGACAACTCTACCATACATTTATGTTGAGTTGGCTGCCTCATATTTAGGTCTGGGATGACAAATCTAGTGGTTTGGTTTGCAAATACACAAAACCCTCCATTTCTATGAACACTTCTTTGTATCCTCATTTTTTATGTTATTTTTCTATAGACTACACAAATCCATTGTCGATGAAACTACAAATACAGTCGGCTATGTGGATTCCAAATATATATATAAAATTAAAAAAATAATTGTGTTTATTATTTTTAATCTATTTTTGTCTTGACATATTATAACAAAATCCTACAATACATACCTCTTATTTGTGCATAACATTTTATCAACTTAACCATTTTAACATAAAATATTAACATAAAAAATCAAATTTCACATAGTTATTCAGAATTTTTATAAAGGTATCTTAAAGAATCCTTCCAAGTTAACATATTCTTGTTTTTCCATGTTTACATTGACACTAAGGATGTGATGAGAGACCATGTAATCTTGAAGATGCCCATATCTTTATTGATTAATACTAAAATTCTGTATAAACTTTCTTAATATAAATCAATACAAATATTATATCAATATTATAATTAAATAAAAAAATTATTATTAAAGAGTTATTTTCTTATCAACACTTAATGGTTAAAGTCCAATTTTTTTTTACATAATGTGGTTGACTAGAAATATAAAAACTTAAAATGTCAAAAAAAAAAATTATTATTTCAACTGAATAAAAATAAATACAAATTCAACCCTAGTGGTTATAGAACTAGGTTATAGATTGCACACAATGTGAAGTATTTTAAGATTCTTCTCTAATCATGGATGAGATCAAAGGCCAATCTACACACTTACCAGTCAAGTCCGTATTGCACAAGTTGAAAACATCTCCACACTAACGATCGAAATTAATGTTCCTTCACCCCAGAACAACGTCCAGGAAATAACTGTATTGGCTAAACGTTTTATTTTTTTGTCAAAATTTGGCTATGTAAATTTGGACAAAATAGCTATTTTTTAATGTTTAAATTGTATTTCTGAATCCATAAATAAATTTAGCTTGCTAAAAAACCCCTAAAACACTTGGATTATACAAACTTAACCACTACAATGTCCAGGAAAATAACAACCCTATCCGTATTGCACGAGTTGAAAACGTCTAGAAAGGTTGAAACTTACAGTTCGTGTCTGTTCCAACTTGCAATCACCCCCACATACACCCAAAGTCAAAGTCATGTTCCAACTTCCAATCACCTCGGTCCCCCACAACTACCCAAAGTCAAAGTCAAATTCACGTTCCAACTTCCAATCGCCCCCACATCCTTAGAAAGCTCATTCAATCAAGTAAAGAGGACATTTTACACACCATTTTCAGTGGATTTAAATTAATATTAAATATTTTATTGTTTTGATCAAACAAATTTCTACAACGTATTCCACAATGCAGAGATGCATCTCTCTCTTTCTTTATTTATTAAGAATTTCTAAGATATGAAATCGAGTCACATGGCAAGTAAGAAGATTTAATTAAGATTTAATGTAGTTCTATCATTGTTGTAACTAAAACATGTTCCGATAACAAATGGTTTGTCATCAAAGATTTTGTGTGTATGATTATGAGGGATATTGTCATGATATGAGGATCTTTGTTCCAATTTTGTAATTGTGTATATATTGAGGGTGTGCGACACTCCCATGGTTCTCATTTGGTTGTTTGGCAACACCAAGTATACTTTGTCCGGACTACGCCTCTTCACCTACAACATACCCATACTCTGTTCTAGGCTATGGGCATGTCACACTCCTACTTTATGCAACTCACTTGTATAATTAGACAGTTTTGTTAAAATATTTAACACTTAGTCATTTAAGAATACATCCACGAACATCTGAAACAAAAAGAACACTTGCAAAACCAACAAGAGACACAAATATATAGTGTGGGAGACACAAAACATGCCTAACACCTAGCTAAGTCTTATTATTGTGAAACAATTATAATATGAGCACTATCGACTTGGTTTACAACTTGGCAGGGTTGCAGGACTCGCCTTACCTCACTAAGACACTCATACACAAATTCGTCACACCAAGACTCTCAGTGGAAAAAACTTTCGCAACTCCTACAGTGTTCCCCACACATGCACCCTTCACATACTCACTGTCCTTTCTTTGTCGCAAAACTTTCACCAAGCTAACACACTTTGGTTTTGCCTCATAGCATGCCTCCCATAGGCCTGTGTCCAGACTTCTCCAAAATCTCCATGTGTGTCCCACTTTTTGCTACTTGTTTTCCATGTCTTCATAACTTTGCATTTCATTCTACTTTTCCTTAGAATCTTTCCTTAGTCACTTGACTTGCTCACTTGTCTTTGTGTTTCTTTCCTTCCCTGATTATTCACCCTTATGCTCTTATATGGACTCCAAACATCAACTTCATGAACCGTTGCGTCCGATTGTGGACCATCATGCCCAAACCACCTGATACGTGTTTTTGTCGACTGACATGACCATGAACCCATGCGCTCATCAACCTCTGCATCCTCTTGGGACTGGCGTGCCCAACCTTGGGTGCGCTCCTCATACCAACGTGCCCCAAAATATTTGGTGCTCCCTTTCCTTGTGAAAAAACTGACAAAACTCTTTGTGGGTGTGTTGATGGGGGCGTCCGACCTCTCCAACGCATTATGCTATGAAGAGCATGCAAGTCCAATCCTTGGGAACGCACCCAAGTCATTTGATCCTTTCTCGAACGCAACCGAAGTCTTAATCAACATTCGCAAGGGAAGTAGGGTGTGTGGGCCCTTGGTGCCATACTTCATCATTGTGTTCCCAAGGTGCTCATGTCCATGCTCACATGTTTTCATTCTCCCAACCAATCTCATTTCCCTTATGTTATCTTACCCGACTCATTTCCAAATCTACCCAAGGAGTGGCGCTCGGTGGGTGTCACAGGAGACCTTACATCCTCCCCCTTGTCAAGAAATGAGACACACTTCCAAACTAAACCTAACATAAGAGAGGAAGAGAGATTTAATCAAGAAAGTAAATGACACAAAAAGCACACAGTACACATAGATTTTACCCTGGAAACCCAAACCAGGAAAACCAACACTCCTTGAGCATTTTGCTCCTTGTTGTATTATTCATTCATAATAAAAGGTTACATGTCTAAACTTGGTCCACACCTAAGACATAATCGACATCATATCTTCTTGATTACACAAGAACAACCATGTAACCAATTCATCTTATGTCTACATGACCAACAACCTCTACGATTATTGATTGACTCATTTGTCAACCTTTTTTGGCCTTAAAACATGCATTTTTTTATAGGATTTACAGTATGAAAAACCATAAAGAAAATGGCACCCAAAAACGGTTACAGATCCATGCAGATTATTGGCTAAAAATCTCGCAACTCGCGATATTTTGTTATAGTCGACTACCAAGTCGTATTACTCATCGACTCATTCGGTCTTCATCTGGTTGCCACACGTCCATCTGTTGACCTCTTGTTTTTTGACCTCTTCGACTTTTCCCAGTTGACTAACCTCGACCTTCGACTTGCTATCGATCCACCTCAACTTCATCTTTACACTTTCGAACCACCTTGACCTTCGACTTCGAATGTTAGTCAATCCACCTCGACTTTCACTACAAAGAATATAACAACACAAAATTCTCCACTTATTGTCTTATTTTTTGAAACCATGAGAGCTTTGAACTTTCATTTACAGACCTAGGGAAACAATTCCCATTTCCTCTATGCACCAAGAGAACTTCACAACACTCACAGACTTGGTCAATGAGTCTACTATTTTTTCCAACATGTCTACTTTCTCCAGTAGCTCCTTGTTTCTGTCCACCATGTCTCTCATGAAATGGTATTGTACATCAATGTTTTTAGTGTTCAAATGATAAGTTGGGTTCTTTGCCAGAAATATTGCACTTTGATTGTCGTAACTTATCTTCATAAGTCTCTTCTCAAACCCGATTCTTGAACACAACCTTTGCAGCCATATTTCTTATTTTCTTCCATGAGTGGCTACCGTGTATTCATCTTCTATTTTTTACAAGGATAGGACCGCCTCTTGCTTACTCATCCAATGCATTGCTCCACTGAAAATTTTGAACACATATCCATTGGTCGACCTCTGTCGATCCAGATCTCCATCCTAGTCAGCATCGACAAATCCATGTACATTAAATTCACTGTCACCTCTAGGTTTTCCTTGATAGCATATAGCATAATATTTTATGCCACACAAATACATGAATGCTCTCTTGACAGTTGTCCAGTGCTCCTTCCCAGGTGTCAACATGTATCTTCTCAACACTCCCACTGCATGGGAAATGTCTGGTCAAGCAGAGACCATCGCATACATTAGACTACCAACATTACTTGCATAGGGAACACATGCCATGTCTTCTATTTATTCATGTGTCTTTGGACATTGTTCAACTCTTAGCCTTACTCCCACAGGAATTGGAACCTTCATCGGTTTGCAATCCTGCATGTTGAAATGTTTCAAAATTGTTTCAATATACTTTGTCTCATTCAACCAGAGATTTCTAGTTGCTCGATCTCTCTTAATCTCCATTCCCATAATGAAGTTAGCTACACCGAGATCCTTCATGTCAAACTTGGAGGATAGATTCTTATTCACCTCCTTTATTGCATCCATGTTGTTTCCAATTAGAAACATGTCATCAACATACAAAGCTACGTATATGAAGCGTACATCTTCTTCTTTGGAATATATGAAGTGATCAACTTTGCTTCTCACAAATCCCAAACTAAGGATGTATGTGTCGAAATTTTGGTACCACATCCTTGGTGATTGATTTATACCATAAATGGATATTTTCAGTTTACACACCAAATATTTCTTGCCCTTTACTGCAAACCCTTCAGGTTGTTTGCTGTAGATTTCCTCTTCCAGGTCCCCATGTAGGAACGTTGTCTTCACATCCATCTAATCTATTTCCAGATCAAATGTTGTATCTAGAGACATTATTACTCTAATGGAAGTTAATTTTTCAACAGGGGAGAAAATATCACCGAAATCGACTCCTTGGACTTGGGAATATCCTTTCACTACCAATCGAGCTTTGAATTTCTTGACTTGACCTGCTGCATTCATATTCTTCTTGAATACCCATTTGTTATTGATAGACTTTCTTCCACTGGGAAACTTGACTAAGTCCCATGTCTCATTCTTATGAAAGGATTCCATCTCCTCGACCATGGCGTCCTTCGACTATTTTCCCTCTGCTGAGTCGACTGCCTCCCCAACTGACTTGGGCTCATCGTCGGTGGAAGTTAAACCAAATGTGGAATGAAAGTTGGGGGGACTACACCTTTTGACTGGTTTTGTTAGTCTTTCTGACCTCCTTACATTCAAATTCAGTTGATCCAACTCTTCCTTTGATCAATCGACTCATCTGAATCATCATCTTCATTCTTCAGTTCAAACTGCACCATCTCAGGATTATTCCCAATCTGAACAATTTCTTCATGCTCGGTCTTACTTCCAACTTCTCTAAAGACCACATCTCGACTTTACACTGTTTTCCTTAATGCAGGATCCCAGATCTTATATCCTTTCATTCCTTCTTTGTATCAAATGAAAATACATTTGACTTCCTTCTTGTCCAGCTTGCTCCTCTTTTCCTTGGGAACATGCACAAATGCATTACAACCAAATAATTTGATATGTGAAATCGAAGGCTTCTTACCTGACCATACCTCATTTGGAGTCATGTTGACTAGAGTCGATAAAAGAGACATATTCAATAGATATTTTGTTGTTTCGACTATCTCCGCCCATAATTCTTGTGCGAGCCCAACACCATTGAGCATGCTCCTTGCCTTGTCCATCAACGTTCTATTTATTCTCTGAGCAAATCCATTTTGTTGTGGGGTATATGTTGTGGTAGTTTGGTGTGATATGCCACACTGCTTGCAGAACTGATCAAATTGTTTTTCATAGAATTCACCACCATTGTCATTTCTCATCACCTTAATCTTCTTATCTTTATGGTTTTATACAAGAGATTTAAACTCTTTGAATTTATCAAAAACCTATGATTTCTTCCTCAGTAAATATATCCATCTCTTCCTGGAAAAATTATCTATGAAGGAGACATAATACAAGGATCCACCAAGTGAAGGCACTATAACAGGGACAAACACATCACTATAAACCAACTCTAGAATATCAATTTCCTTTATCACTCAAGGTGGGAACCTCACCCACCTTTGTTTTCCATAGATACAATGTTCACACAATTCGACTTCTAAATTACACTCAAGAAAGTATTTGACCATACCTTTATTGTGCATAGCTCGTAGTCCTTTTTATCCAATGTGTCCCATCCTCTCATGCCATAGCATGGTCAGTTCAAATTTATGATGAATTGTTGAGTCGATTTGAATCTACTCAACCCAAGTCGAGTCGACTTCAGGAACAATGTCCAGTTGAGTCTAAGTCGAGTCGACTTCAGGAACAATGATTTTGTTGCATCCAGTCAAGTCGACACTCTTTAAAAACTTGTATAGGGTTCCAATACGAACTCCTTTAATTAATACCATTGCACCTATGACCATCTTTCACAAATCCTTATGAAATAGAGTGTGCACTGCAACATCACTCATCTTGCTAACATATATCAGGTTTCTTTCCAAACCTGGAATGAATAGAACAATATAACAACCCAGAATTGTACCCCTCGACTTTCACTACAAATAATATAACAACCCAACGCCCTAATCCAAGTTGTTTTCATCCTCAAAAACATCCATCAATCTCCATGGTGCCTCTGCCCCATCTCTGGATATCATCCCCACTCAACAACTTTTTTCGTCTACCATTGTTTCCAAGGAAAACTCCCCTTAGGAAGTTTTATGAGTCCACAAAGTGTTTCTACTTGTTGTCTTACTTTTTCCTCCATACTTCGGTCTGTTTTCCCATGCTTCTGTGCATTGGATCCCCTTGTGACTTTTTCTTATTGGGTAGCTAGTCTAATCATCATGCCTCTACCTCAATAACTTTCATCTTCATGCTCAAACACCTTTTTTTGTCTACAAACTTGCCACATTTGAAACCTTTCATTCCCTCCAATCTATCAAGTCACCTAAATATATTCCAAACAAACTTAACCAAGGAATCTCCTCAAGGAACCCCAAAGGAATCACTACATCCCACCGAGACAGTAAGACAATGTGCTATTGTCTAGTTTGAAGGTGAGGGAGGATGGTTGGTTGGGACATATCCCACATATCTAATATGTCCCAATGTAATGGTTGGAGAGTCACAATACTTATACATTATCTACATGAGAAGTGGCATACTTGAACCAATTCTACCTATGCACTCCTCAACAAGTCATTCTAGCTCAGGGTCATACGACCATTCGCCATGTCTAAGTTCAGTAGAGGAGGAATTAACCTCTTCCTTGGGTCTCCTCCACCAAGGTTTTTTTGTCTCCCTCTCGTTCTATTGAGCCACAGATGGTTACTTCTCACATTGAATGAACTACTCTAGCATACTAATATAGGTGAATTCCTCCAATCTTCGTTGTGATTCATCATGCTTCAAACACAAATATTCCAAGCCATTCACTACCTTATCCAAATATCCAACTATGTATTCAATTTCTGCAAGCCTCTGTTCCATCGACACAAGTATCCTTTACTTCTATGCATTAGGTTATCCAACCATCATCCCACATCATCCAAGTTCTCCCTCACAAGGTTGCATGCTCTGGTTGTCTGCAAAAACAATCCACAAGGAGGACATCCACATACCCCGTTCCTTGCTCCTCCTGGTAGAAATCAAACATGGAGTATGTCTTGAAAAGATGACCAAATTTTTCATGTGTGGAATAGGTGTTGCCTTCTCCTTCCTCGTGAACTCTTGTCCCAACACAACATCGAAATAATCCTTAGGAACAATGGTGAAGATCATCCTTCTGCACTAGTCACCAAGCTTCAACGAGACATCCTTGGCTACACCAATGACCCTCTCTACGCCTGCGTTGATTGTCTTGAAGATAGTTTGTTTTGGCTCAAGTTGCATCCCAAGTCTCTCCACCATATCCTCCCTTAATAAGTTATGAGTTTCCCCATTGTCCATTATAGTTTTTACTGACTTCTCGTTGAGTTTGGATCACACATAGCAAAGTCCCATCTCATCCTTCTCTTTGCTCTCCATGGATTTTCCCTCCATGAAAACAGTTAAGACTCACAATACCCCAACGTATGGGTTGTCTTCATTCTCCAAACTATTCAACTTCTGTTTCAAGGGACAATTCTTTGCATAATTCTCCTTGGCACAAATCTAACATGAAATCAAATTTTTATCTTTTGTTGCATTTGTTTGCTTGGAATTGTACTCATTACCCTTAGACTTCTTTGTCTTCCCTTTGTCCTTATTTTTCCCCTTCCCTTATTGTTGTGTCTCACCTTGGGCATCCTCACTATTCCTAGGACCTGTCTTGGGTTCACCCCTGAAGTCCAAAAGTTTTCTATTATGGTGATGGCTCTCACAAGAGTCTACACATTCTCGCATTGCAATTCACTTTGTGCCCATGACTACAATCCATTTATGAAGTGAAAAATTATATCTTCTTCTGACATGTCTTTGATCTCCAACATGAGCCTTATGAACTCCTTGATATAGTTTTGGATCTTACTATCATGCCTAAGAGCCAACAATTTATTTCTTGTAATTGGTTTCTCGAACCAATCTGTGCCTTCAAGGCTTCCTTCATCTCTTCCCAGTTTTCGATCTTCTCAATAGTTCTCCTAGATACCAAGTCTTCCACCTGGTTTCTCCACCAAATATTAGGAATCCCTGTCAAGAACATCGTAAAAAATTTCACCTTAGCTTCATCTGAAAATGTTCAGCTACTTAATCCTTTTTTCAAGGATTGTTTTTTATTCTAGTATGATTTTCCATTCTTCATTAATCTCTAGTAAAATAGTTTGGACTTAGATCTTGTTTATGATTACCTTCTTTAAGAAAGAAACATGGAAGACTATATGTACATGTGAAGTTGGAGGCAACTCCAATTTGTAAGGCACACTTCCAATCCTTTTCAAAACCTTATCAGGGCCATAATATTTGGGTGCTAAATTATTATCCTTATTTTGTTGCTTGAGGGACATCTGTTTATATGGTTGTAGCCTCAAAAATATCTAATCCCCCACTTCAAATTCCCTTTCACTGCGATGTTTATTTTCTTGTTGTTTCATCATATTTTGTGCCATAACCAAGTTGTCCTTCAATAGTTTGAGAACCTATTGTTGGTGCCCTATGTGGTCCTCCAGTGCTTGAAAATTTGCAGTCCCTTTTAAGGGTGATGTAGTGGATGAAGAATGATATCCATAAAGTGTCATAAATGGGACATTTTTAATGAAGTATGGAAGGATGCATTGTACCACCATTCCGCCAAGGGAAACCACTTGACCCATTGTGTCTCATTATCCAATGCAAAGAAACAAAGACATCCTTCTATACATTTATTCACAATCTTAGTTTTCCCATCGGATTCAGTATGGTAAAATGACCTATGAGCCAATTAAATACCCAAACTAGAAAATAATTTAGATCAACAATTAGACAGTTCATAATCATTCAATTATTTCTTTTTTTAATTTACGGTAAACTAACTACAGTTCAAAAAATTATTCTAAATAAAATATTGTATTTAAAATATTAAAATTTAGTAAAAAACCATATAAATGAATTGAAATTTCAAAAAATATTGTAATAACCATACTTCATAATTTCAAATATAATATTTTATGGATTATATATACATTAATAATAATAGTAATAAAACATAACCATCAAGCCACATTTATTAAATGAATTGAAATTTTAAAAGAAATTGTAATAACCATACTTCATAATTTCAAATATAATATTTTATGGATTATATATACATTAATAATAATGATGCAAAAACATAAGCATCAAGCCAAGCCAAGTTTATTTTGGAGAAATTTCAAAGTATTAAAAATGACAATATAAAACTTTATACACAATAAAAAATCAAACATTTTGTGAACACCCACACAAGAGAGGATGTGATATATGTATTTATATGATGCATGAGCACCTCATCTTATATTTATATTTTAAACTCAAGAACTACAAGATGAGCACATGATGAGCACATGATAGAACTACAAGATGAGCACCTCATCTTGTAGTTCTATCATTGTTGTAACTAAAACATGTTCCAATAACAAATGGTTTGTCATCAAAGTTTTTGTGTGTATAATTATGCGGGATATTGTCACGATATGAGGATCTTTGTTCCAATTTTGTAATTGTGTATATCTTGAGTGCATGCGACACTCCCACCGTTCTAATTTGGTTGTTTGACAACACTAAGGATACTTTGTCCGGACTACGCCTCTTCACCTACAGCGTACCCATACTCCGTTTTAGGCTACGAGCATGTCACACTCCTACTTTATGCGACTCACTTGTATACTTAGACAGTTTTGTTAAAAGCTTTAACACTTAGTCATTTAAGCATACATCTATTGATTAAGGTTGGTTGTCATTGATATCAACCCTTGAAGAAAGAATCGTAGCACAAAGGT
This sequence comes from Picea sitchensis, assembly GCA_010110895.2. NCBI lineage: Eukaryota > Viridiplantae > Streptophyta > Pinopsida > Pinales > Pinaceae > Picea > Picea sitchensis. The sequence goes on along the minus strand of SNQJ01S0202739.1, from coordinate 65 downwards.
TTGGGTAATGGACCCAATATTGTTTGATGTAAATATGACTCATTATTGTTTTGTCATTGTTGATA